>JAUNZM010000439.1:0-18414 GCA_033459285.1 Clamator glandarius | reverse complement strand
GGAACCCCAATTACCCTATTATAGTCCTTCTATTGCCCCCCAGGACCCTCAATTGCCCCCCCCCGGAACCGCAATTGCCTCCTTATAGTCCTTCTATTGCCCCCCCGGAACCCCAATTGCCCCCCCAGGAACTCCAATTGCCCCCTTATAGTCCTTCCAATCCCCCCCAGGACTCTCAATTGTCCCCCCCAGGAACCCCAGTTGCCCCTTATAGTCCTTCTATTGCCACCACCGGACCCTCTATTGCCCCCCCCAGGAACCTCAATTGCCCCCTTATAGTCATTCTATTGCCACCCAGGACCATCAATTACCCCCCACAGGAACTCCAATTGCCCCCTTATAGTCCTTCTATTGCCCCCCCCGGACCCTCAATTGCCCCCCCCCGAACCTCAATTGCCCCATTATAGTCATTATATTGCCACCCAGGACCATCAATTACCCCCCACAGGGACTCCAATTGCCCCCTTATAGTCCTTCTATTGCCCCCCCGGGCCCTCAATTGCCCCCCCCCAGGAACCTCAATTGCCCCCTTATAGTCATTCTATTGCCCACCCAGGACCATCAATTGCCCCCCACAGGAACTCCAATTGCCCCCCTTATAGTCCTTCTATTGCCCCCGAGGAACCCCAGTTGCCCACCCCAGGAACCTCAATTGCCCCCTTATAGTCCTTCTGATTGCCACCCAGGACCATCAATTGCCCCCCACAGGAACTCCAATTGCCCCCTTATAGTCCTTCTATTGCCCCCCGGACCCTCAATTGCCCCCCCAACCGAAACCCAACTACCCCCTTATAGTACTTCTATTGCCCCCCCGGAACCTCAATTGCCCCCCACAGGAATCCCAATTACCCCCTTAGAGTCGCTTCAATTGCCCCGACACGTACCCTAATTGCCCCCCCAAAGGAACCTCAATTACCCCCTTAGAGTCCTTCTATTGCCCCCCAAGGACCCTCAATTGCCCCCCCCAGGAATACCTATTGCCCCCTTATAGTCCTTCTATTGCCCCCCGGACCCTCAATTGCCAACCCCAGGAACCCCAATTACCCCCTTATAGTCCTTCTATTGCCACCCAGGAACCCCAATTGCCCTCTTATAGTCCTTCTATTGCCCCCCAGGAACCCCAATTGCCCCGTTATAGTCCTTCTATTGCCCCCCAGGAACCCCAATTGCCCTCTTATAGTCCTTCTATTGCCCCCCCAGGAACCCCAATTGCCCCGTTATAAGTCCTTCTATTGCCCCCCCCGAAACCCTAATTGCCCCCTTTATGCTCCTTCTATTGCTAACCGGGACCCTCAATTGCCCCCCCCCAGGAACCCCAATTACCCCCTTATAGTCTTCTATTGCCCAACAGGAACCCCAATTGCCCCCTTATAGTCCTTCTATTGCCCCCAGGAACCCCAATTGCCCCGTATAAGTCCTTCTATTGCCCCCCAGGAACCCCAATTGCCCTCTTATAGTCCTTCTATTGCTCCCAGGAACCCCAATTGCCCCTTATAGTCCATCTATTGCCCCCCCGGAACCCCAGTTGCCTCTATATAGTCCTTCTATTGCCCCCCAGGAACCCCAATTGCCCCTCCCCAAGAACGCCAATTACCCCCTTATAGTTCTTCTATTGCCCCCCCGGACCCTCAATTGCCCCCTCCAGGAACCCCAATTGCCCCCTTATGGTCCTTCTATTGCCCCCCCCGGAAACCCCAATTGCCCCCTTATAGTCCTTCTATTGCCCCACCGGAACCCCAATTAACCCCCTTGTAGTCCTTCTATTGCCCCCCAGGAACCACAATTGCCCCTTATAGTCCTTCTATTGCCCCCCAGGACCTTCAATTGCCCCCCCCAGGAACCCTAATTGCCCCCTTATGGTCCTTCTATTGCCCCCCCCAGGAACCCCAATTGCCCCCCCCCGGAACCCAAATTGCCCCCTTATAGTCCTTCTATTGACTCCCCGGAACCCCAATTGCCTCCCCCCAGGAACCCCAATTGCCCCCCGCCAGGAACCCCAATTACCCCCTTATAGTCCTTCTATTGCCCCCCCAGGACTCTCAATTGCCCCCCCGACAGGAACACCAATTGCCCCTTATAGTCCTTCTATTGCCCCCCAGGAACCTCATTTGCCCCCCCCAGGAACCCCAATTGCCCCCTTATAGTCCTTCTATTGCCTCCCAGGAACCCCAATTAACCACCTTATAGTCCTTCTCATGCCCCCAAGGACCCTCAATTGCCCCCCTCAGGAAACCCAATTGCCCCCTTATAGTCCTTCTATTGCCCCCCCGGACCCTCAATTGCCCCCCTCAGGAATCCCAATTGGCCCCCTTATAGTCCTTCTAATTGCCCCCACCCCAGGAACCCCAATTGCCCCCTTATAGTCCATCTATTGCCCCACCGGAACCCCAATTAACCCCTTGTAGTCCTTCTATTCGCCCCCAGGAACCACAATTGCCCCCTTATAGTTATTCTATTGCCCCCCCGGACCCTCAATTGCCCCCCCTCAGGAATCCCAATTGCCCCCTTATGGTCCTTCTATTGCCCCCCCGGACCATCAATTGCCCCCCTCCAGGAACCCCAATTGCCCCACCCAGAAACCCCAATTGCCCCCTTATAGTCCTGCAATTGCCCACCAGGACCCTCAATTGCCCCCCCTGGAACCCCCAATTGCCCCCTTATAGTCCTTCTATTGCCCCCAAGGACCCTCAATTGCCCCCCCCCAGGAACCCAAATTGCCCCCTCCAGGAACCCCTATTACCTGCTTATAGTCCTTCTATTGCCCCTAAGGATCCTCAATTGCCCCCCTCAGGAACCCCAATTGCTCCCTTATAGTCCTTATATTGCCCCCACGGACAATCAATTGCCCCCCACCAGGAACCCCAACTGCCCCCCCCCCGAAACCCCAATTGCCCCCTTATAGTCCTTCTATTGCCCCCCAGGACCCTCAATTGCCCCCACCAGGAACCACAATTGCCCCCTTATAGTCCTTCTATTGCCCTCCCGGACCCTCATTGCCCCCTTCAGGAACCCCAATTGCCCCCTTATAGTCTTCTCTATCGCGCCCCAGGAACCCCAATTGCCCCCTTATAGTCTTTCTATTGCCCCCACAGGTACCCTAATTGCCCCCCACAGGAACCCCAATTGCCCCCTTATAGTCCTTCTATTGCCCCCCAGGACCCTCAATTGCGCCCCCCAGGAAATCAATTACCCCATTATAGTCCTTCTATTGCTCCCCCCGACCCCAATTACCCCCCCCAGGAACCCCAGTTCCCACCCCCAAGGAAATCTAATTGCCCCCTTATGGTCCTTCTATTGCCCTCCCCAGGAACCCCCAATTGCCCCCCCCAGGAACCCCCAATTACCCCCTTATAGTCCTTCTATTGCCTCCCCGGAACCCCAATTGCCTCCCCCCAGGAACCCCAATTGCCCCCCCAGGAACCCCAATTACCCCCTTATAGTCCTTCTATTGCCCCCCAGGACCCTCAATTGCCCGCCCGACAGGAACCTCAATTGCCCCTTATAGTCCTTCTATTGACCCCCAGGAACCCCAATTGCCCCCCCCAGGAACCCAAATTGCCCCCTTATCGTCCTTCTATTGCCCCCCAGGAACCCCATTTGCCCACCCCAGGAACCCCAATTGCCCCCTTATCGTCCTTTTATTGCCCCACAGGACCCTCAATTGCCCCAACCCACGAACCCCAATTGCCCCCCCCAAGAACCCCAAATACCCCCTTATAGTTCTTCTATTGCCCCCCCGGACCCCTCAATTGCCCCCCTACCAGGAACCCCAATTGCCCCCCCCAGGAACCCCAATTGCCCCCTTATGGTCCTTCTATTGCCCCCCCCCAACACCCGGAACCCTAATTGCCCCCTTATGGTCCTTCTATTGCCCTCCCCAGGAACCCCCAATTGCCTCCACCCAGGAACCCCAATTGCCCCTTATAGTCCTTCTATTGCCCCCCAGGACTCTCAATTGCCCCCCCCAGGAACCCCAATTGCCCCCCTTATAGTCCTTCTATTTCCCCCCCAGGAACCCCATTTGCCCACCCCAGGAACCCCAATTGCCCCCTTATCGTCCTTCTATTGCCCCCCAGGAACCTCAGTTGCCCCCCCCCGGAACCCCAATTGCCCCCTTATCGTCCGTTTATTGCCCCACAGGACCCTCAATTGCCCCCACCCACGAACCCCAATTGCCCCCCCAAGAACCCCAAATACCCCCTTATAGTTCTTCTATTGCCCACCCCGGACCCTCAATTGCCCCCTTCCAGGAACCCCAATTGCCCCCCCTAGGAACCCCAATTGCCCCCTATGGTCCTTCTATTGCCCCCCCGGAACCCCAATTGCCCCCTTATAGTCCTTCTATTGCCCCCCCGGAACCCCAATTGCCCCCTTATAGTTCTTCTATTGCCCCCCCGGTACCCCAAATGCCCCCACCAGGAACCCCAATTGCCCCCCCCAGGAACCCAGTTAACCCATTATAGTCCTTCTATTGCCCCCCAGGACCTTCAATTGCCCCCCTCAGAAGCGCAATTGCCCCCTTATATTCTTTCTATTGCCCCCCCGGACCCTCAATTGCCCCCCCCAGGAACCCCAATTGCCCCCTTATAGTCCTTATATTGCCCCTCCGGACCCTCAATAGCCCCCCCCCGGAACCCCAATTGTCCCTTTATAGTCCTTCTATTGCCCCCCGGGACCCTCAATTGCCCCCCCCAGGAACCTCAATTACCCCCCCCCGGAACTCCATTTGCCTACTTATAGTCCTTCTATTGCCCCACAGGAACCTCAATTGCCCCCCCAAGGAACCTCAATTGCCCCCTTATAATCCTCCTATTGCCCCCCCGGAACCCCAATTGCCCCCTTATAGTCCTTCTATTGCCCCCCCGGAACCCCAATTGCCCCCCCCCGGGAACCCCATTTGCCCCCTTATAGTCTTTCTATTGCCCCCCAGGACTCTCAATTGCCCCCCCCCAGGAACCCCAATTGCCCCCCCCAGGAACCCCAATTGCCCCCCCCCAGGAACCCCAGATGCCCCCTTATAATCCTTCTATTGCCCCCCAGGACCCTCAATTGCCCCCCCCAGGAACCCTAATTACCCCCTTATAGTCCTTCAATTGCCCCCACAGGTACCCTAACTGCCCCCCCAGGTACCCCAATTGCCCCCTTAGAGTCCTTCAATTGCCCCCACAGGAACCCAAATTGCCCCTCCCCGGAACCCCAATTGCCCCCTTATAGTCTTTCTACTGCCCCAAAGGACCTTCAATTGCCCCCCCTGGAACCCCGATTGCCCCTCCCAGGAACACCAATTACCCCGTTATAATATTTCTATTGCCCCCCAGGACCATAAATTGCCCCTCCCAGGAAGCACAATTGCCCCCTTATAGTCCTTCTAGTGCCCCCCCGGACCCTCAATTGCCCCCTTATAGTCCTTCTAGTGCCCCCCCGGACCCTCAATTGCCCCGTTCAGGAACCCAAATTGCCCCCTTATAGTGCTTCTATTGCGCCCCCGGACCCCAATTGCCCCCCCCAGGATCCCCAATTCCCCTCTCCAGGAACCCCAATTGCCCCCTTATAGTCCTTCTATTGCCCCACAGGAACCCCAATTGCCCCCTTATAGTCCTTCTATTGCCCCCCAGGAACCCCAATTGCCCCCTTATAGTCCTTCTATTGCCCCACAGGAACCCCAATTGCCCCCTTATAGTCCCTCTATTGCCCCCCAGGAAACCCAATTGCCCCATTATATTCCTTCTATTGCCCCCCCGGAACCCCAGTTGCCTCTATATAGTCCTTCTATTGCCCCCCAGGAACCCCAATAACCCCCTTATAGTCCTTCTATTGCCCCCTCCAGGAACCTCAATTGCCCCTCCCCAAGAACCCCAATTACCCCCTTATAGTTCTTCTATTGCCCCCCCCGGACCCTCAATTGTCCCCCTCCAGGAACCCCAATTGCCCCCTTATGGTCCTTCTATTGCCCCCCCGGAACCCCAATTGCCCCCCCCAGGAACCCCAATTGCCCCCCCCCGGAACCCCAATTACCCTATTATAGTCCTTCTATTGCCCCCCAGGACCCTCAATTGCCCCACCCGGAACCGCAATTGCCTCCTTATAGTCCTTCTATTGCCCCCCCGGAACCCCAATTGCCCCCCCCAGGAACTCCAATTGCCCCCTTATAGTCCTTCCAATCCCCCCCAGGACTCTCAATTCTCCCCCCCAGGAACCCCAGTTGCCCCCTTATAGTCCTTCTATTGCCACCCCGGACCCTCAATTGCCCCCCCCAGGAACCTCAATTGACCCCTTATAGTCCTTCTATTGCCCCACCTGACCCTCAACTACCCCCCCACCGAAACCCAACTACCCCCTTATAGTACTTCTATTGCCCCCCCGGACCCTCAATTGCCCCCCCCAGGAACCCCAATTACCCCCTTAGAGTCCTTCAATTGCCCCGACAGGTACCCTAATTGCCCCCCCCAGGAACCCCAATTACCCCCTTAGAGTCCTTCTATTGCCCCAAAAGACCCTCAATTGCCCCCCCCAGGAACACCTATTGCCCCCTTATAGTCCTTCTATTGCCACCCAGGAACCCCAATTACCCACTTATAGTCCTTCTATTGCCCCCCCGGACCCTCAATTGCCCCCCCCAGGAACCCTAATTGCCCCCTTATGGTCCTTCTATTGCCCCCCCAAGGAACCCCAATTGCCCCCCACCCGGAACCGAAATTACCCCCTTATAGTCCTTCTATTGCCACCCAGGAACCCCAATTACCCCCTTATAGTCCTTCTATTGCCCCCCAGGACCCTCAATTGCCCCCCACAGGAACCCCAATTACCCCCTTATAATCCTTCTATTGCCAACCAGGAACCCCAATTACCCCCTTATAGTCCTTCTATTGCCCCCCAGAACCCTCAATTGCCCCCCCCAGGAACCCTAATTGCCCCTTTAAGGTCCTTCTATTGCCCCCCTCAGGAACCCCAATTGCCCCCCCCCCGGAACATAAATTGCCCCCTTATAGTCCTTCTATTGCCCCCCAGGACCCTCAATTGCCCCACCAGGAACCCCAATTACCCCCTTATAGTCCTTCTATTGCCCCCCAGGAACCTCAGTTGCCCCCTCCAGGAACCACAATTGCCCCCTTATAGTCCTTCTATTGCCCCCACCAGAACCACAATTACCCCTTATAGTCCTTCTATTACCACCCCGCCGCCTCAATTTCCCCCCCCTAGTAACACCAATTGCCCCCCTTATAGTCCTTCTATCGCCCCCCAGGAACCTCAGTTGCCCCCCCCCGGAACGTTAATTGCCCCCTTTATGCTCCTTCTATTGCTGCCCCGGACCCTCAATTGCCCCCCCCCAGGAACCCCAATTGCCCCGTTATAGTCCTTCTATTGCCCCCCAGGAACCCCAATTGCCCCGTTATAGTCCTTCTATTGCCCCCCAGGAACCCCAATAACCCCCTTATAGTCCTGCTATTGCCCCATAGGAACCCCAATTGCCCCCTTGTAGTCCTTCTATTGCCCCACAGGAACCCCAATAGCCCCCTTATAGTCCTTCTATTGCCCCACAGGAACCCCAATTGCCCCCTTATAGTCCTTCTATTGCCCCCTCCAGGAACCTCAATTGCCCCCCCCCAAGAACCCCAATTACCCCCTTATAGTTCTTCTATTGCCCCACCAGGACCCTCAGTTGCCCCCCCCTCCAGGAACCCCAATTGCCCCCTTATGGTCCTTCTATTGCCCCCCCCGGAACCCCCAAATGCCCCCCCAGCAACCCCAATTGCCCCCCCCCGGGAATCCCAATTACCCTATTATAGTCCTTCTATTGCCCCCCCAGGACCCTCAATCCCCCGGAACCTCAATTGCCTCCTTATAGTCCTTCTATTGCCACCCCGGACCCTCAATTGCCCCCCCCCAGGAACCTCAATTGCCCCCTTATAGTCCTTCTATTGCCACCCAGGACCATCAATTGCCCCCCACAGGAACTCCAATTGCCCCCTTATAGGCCTTCTATTGCCACCCCGGACCCTCAATTGCCCCCGCCCCGAAACCCAATTACCCCATAATAGTCCTTCTATTGCCCCCCCGGACCCTCAATTGCCCCCCACAGGAATCCCATTTGCCCCCTTATAGTCCTTCTATTGCCCCCCCGGACCCTCAATTGCCCCCCACAGGAATCCCAATTACCCCCTTGTAGTCCTTCTATTGCCCCCCATGACCCTCAATTGCCCCCACAGGAATCCCAATTGCCCCCTTTTAGTCCTTCTATTGCCCCACATGACCCTCAATTGCCCCCCCAAGGACCCTCAATTGCCCCCCCCGGAACTCCATTTGCCTACTTATAGTCCTTCTATTGCCCCACAGGAACCCCAGTTGCCCCATTATAGTCCTTCTATTGCCCCCCAGGAACCCCAATTACCCTTTTAGTCCTTCTATTGCCCCACATGACCCTCAATTGCCCCCCCAAGGACCCTCAATTGCCCCCCCCGGAACTCCATTTGCCTACTTATAGTCCTTCTATTGACCCACAGGAACCTCAATTGCCCCCCCAAGGAACACCATTTGCCCCCTTATAATCCTCCTATTGCCCCCCGAAATCCAAATTGCCCCCTTATATTCCTTCTATTGCCCCCCCGGAACCCCAATTGCCCCCTTATAGTCCTTCTATTGCCCCCCCGGAACCCCAATTGCCCCCCCCCGGGAACCCCATTTGCCCCCTTATAGTCTTTCTATTGCCCCCGCGGAACCCCAATTGCCCCCCCCGGGAACCCCATTTGCCCCCTTATAGTCTTTCTATTGCCCCCAGGACTCTCAATTGCCCCCCCAGGAACCCCAATTGCCCCCCCCAGGAACCCCAATTGCCCCCTTATAGTCCTTCTATTGCCCCCCAGGACCCTCAATTGCCCCCCCCAGGAACCCCAATTGCCCCCCCAAGGAACACCAATTGCCCCCTTATAATCCTTCTATTGCCCCCCCGAAATCCAAATTGCCCCCTTATAGTCCTTCTATTGCCCCCCCGGAACCCCAATTGCCCCCTTATAATCCTTCTATTGCCCCCCCGGAACCCCAATTGCCCCCTCCCTGGAACACCATTTGCCCCTTTATAGTCTTTCTATTGCCCCCCAGGACTCTCAATTGCTCCCCCCAGGAACCCCAATTGCCCCCCCCAGGAACCCCAATTACCCCCTTATAGTCCTTCAATTGCCCCCACAGGTACCCTAATTGCCCCCCCAAAGGTACCCCAATTACTCTCTTAGAGTCCTTAAATTGCCCCCACAGGTACCCTAAATGCCCCCACAGGTACCCCAATTGCCCCCTTAGAGTCCTTCAATTGCCCCCACAGGAACCCAAATTGCTCCCTTATAGTCCTTCAATTGCCCCCACAGGAACCCAAATTGCCCCTCCCCGGAACCCCAATTGCCCCCTTATAGTCTTTCTACTGCCCCAAAGGACCTTCAATTGCCCCCCCTGGAACCCCGATTGCCCCTCCCAGGAACACCAATTACCCCGTTATAATATTTCTATTGCCCCCCAGGACCATAAATTGCCCCTCCCAGGAAGCCCAATTGCCCCCTTATAGTCCTTCTATTGCCCCCCAGGACCCTCAATTTCCCCCTTATATTCCTTCTATCGCCCCCCAGGAACCCCAATTGCCCCCTTATAGTCCTTCTATTGCGCCCCGGGACCCCAATTGCCCCCCTCAGGAACCCCAATTCCCCTATCCAGGAACCCCAATTGCCCCCATATAGTCCTTCTATTGCCCCCCCGGAACCCCAATTGCCCCCTTATAGTCTTTCTATTGCTCCTCCGGACCCCAATTACCCCCCCAGGAACCCCAGTTCCCCCCCAGGAACATCAATTGCCCCATTATAGTCCTTCTATTGCCCCCCAGGACCCTCAATTGCCCCCCACAGGAATCCCAATTACCCCCTTATAGTCCTTCTATTGCCCCCCAGGACCATCAATTGCCCCCCACAGGAATCCCAATTGCCCCCTTATAGTCTTCTATTGCCACACAGGAACCCCAGTTGCCCCATTATAGTACTTCTATTGCCCCCCAGGAACCCCAATTACCCCTTTTAGTCCTTCTATTGCCCCACAGGACCCTCAATTGCCCCCCCAGGACCCTCAATTGCCCCCCCGGAACTCCATTTGCCTACTTATAGTCCTTCTATTGCCCCACAGGAACCTCAATTGCCCCCCCAAGGAACACCAATTCCCCCTTATAATCCTCCTATTGCCCCCCCGAAATCCAAATTGCCCCCTTATATTCCTTCTATTGCCCCCCCGGAACCCCAATTGCCCCCTTATAGTCCTTCTATTGCCCCCCCGGAACCCCAATTGCCCCCCCCGGAACCCCATTTGCCCCCTTATAGTCTTTCTATTGCCCCCCCGGAACCCCAATTGCCCCCCCCCGGGAACCCCAATTGCCCCCACCAGGAACCCCAATTGCCCCCTTATAGTCCTTCTATTGCCCCCCAGGACCCTTAATTGCCCCCCCCAGGAACCCCAATTACCCCCTTATAGTCCTTCAATTGCCCCCACAGGTACCCTAACTGCCCCCCCAAAGGTACCCCAATTACTCTCTTAGAGTCCTTCAATTGCCCCCACAGGTAACCTAAATGCCTCCACAGGTACCCCAATTGCCCCCTTAGAGTCCTTCAATTGCCCCCACAGGAAACCAAATTGCCCCTCCCCGGAACCCCAATTGCCCCCTTATAGTCTTTCTACTGCCCCAAAGGACCTTCAATTGCCCCCCCTGGAACCCCGATTGCCCCTCCCAGGAACACCAATTACCCAGTTATAATATTTCTATTGCCCCCCAGGACCATAAATTGCCCCCCCCAGGAAGCCCAATTGCCCCTTATAGTCCTTCTATTTCCCACCAGGACCCTCAATTGCCCCCTTATATTCCTTCTATCGACCCCCAGGAACCCCAATTGCCCCCTTATATTCCTTCTATTGCGCCCCGGGACCCCAATTGCCCCCCCCAGGAACCCCAATTCCCCTCTCCAGGAACCCCAATTGCCCCCATATAGTCCTTCTATTGCCCCCCCCAGGAACCCCAATTACCCCCTTATAGTCTTTCTATTGCCCCCCAGGAACCCCAATAACCCCCTTATAGTCCTTCTATTGCCACCCAGGAAACCCAATTGCCCCTCCCCAAGAACCCCAATTACCCCCTTATAGTTCTTCTATTGCCCCCCCCGGACTCTCAATTGCCCCCCTCCAGGAACCCCAATTGCCCCCTTATGGTCCTTCTATTGCCCCCCAGGAACCCCAATTGCCCCCCCCCGGAACCCCAATTACCCTATTATAGTCCTTCTATTGCCCCCAGGACCCTCAATTGCCCCCCCCGGAACCGCAATTGCCTCCTTATAGTCCTTCTATTGCCCCCCCGGAACCCCAATTGCCCCCCCCAGGAACTCCAATTGCCCCCTTATAATCCTTCCAATCCCCCCCAGGACTATCAATTGTCCCCCCAGAAACCCCAGTTGCCCCCTTATAGTCCTTCTATTGCCACCCAGGACCATCAATTACCCCCCACAGGAACTCCAATTGCCCCCTTATAGTCCTTCTATTGCCCCCCCGGACCCCCAATTGCCCCCCCACCGAAACCCAACTACCCCCTTATAGTACTTCTATTGCCCCCCCGGACCCTCAATTGCCCCCCCCAGGAACCCCAATTACCCCCTTAGAGTCCTTCTATTGCCACCCAGGAACCCCAATTACCCCCTTATAGTCCTTCTATTGCCCCCCCGGACCCTCAATTGCCCCCCCACCGAAACCCAACTACCCCCTTATAGTCCTTCTATTGCCCCCCCGGACCCTCAATTGCCCCCCACAGGAATCCCAATTACCCCCTTAGAGTCCTTCAATTGCCCCCCAAGCACCCTCAATTGCCCCCCCCAGGAACACCTATTGACTCCTTATATTCCTTCTATTTCCCCCCAGGACCCTCAATTGCCCCCCCCAGTAACCCCAATTGCCCCCTTATAGTCCTTCTATTGCCCCCCAGGAACCCGAATTGCCCCCTTATAGTCCTTCTATTGCCTCCCCGGAACCCCAATTGCCCCCCACCAGGAACCCCAATTGCCCCCCCCAGGAATCCCAATTACCCCCTTATAGTCCTTCTATTGCCCCCCAGAAACCCCAATTGCCCCCTTATAGTTTTTCAATTGCCCCCTTATAGTAGTTGTATTGCCCCCTCGGAACCCCAATTGCTCTCCCCAGGAACCCCAATTGCCCCCTTATAGTACTTCTATCACCTCCACAGGAACCCCAATTGCCCCCCCCCGGAACCCCAGTTGCCCTCTTATAGTCCTTCTATTGCCCCCCCCAGTAACCCCAATTGTCCCCTTATAGTCCTTCTATTGCCCCCAGGAACCCCAATTGCCCCCTTATAGTCCTTCTATTGCCTCCCCGGAACCCCAATTACCCCCCACTAGGAACCCCAATTTCCCCCCCCAGGAAACCCAATTACCCCCTTATAGTCCTTCTATTGCCCCCCCGGACCCCAATTGCCCCCTTATAGTCCTTCTATTGCCCCCTTATAGTAGTTCTATTGCCCCCTCGGAACCCCAATTGCCTCCCCCCAGGAACCCCAATTGCCCCCTTATAATACTTCTATTGCCCCCCCGGAACCCAAATTGCCTCCCTCCCCAGGAACCCCAATTGCCCCCCCCCAGGAACCCCAATTACCCCCTTATAGTCCTTCTATTGCCCCCCGGGAACCCAAATTGCCTCCCTCCCCAGGAACCCCAATTGCCCCCCCCCAGGAACCCCAATTACCCCCTTATAGTCCTTCTATTGCCCCCCTGGACCCTCAATTGCCCCCCCCAGGAACCCAAATTGGCCCCTCCAGGAACCCCAATTACCCACTTATAGTTATTCTATTGCCCCCCACAGGACCCTCAATTGCCCCCCTCAGGAATCCCATTTACCCCCTTATAGTCCTTCTATTGCCCCCCTGGACCCTCAATTGCCCCCCCCAGGAACCCAAATTGGCCCCTCCAGGAACCCCAATTACCCACTTATAGTTATTCTATTGCCCCCCAGGACCCTCAATTGCCCCCCTCAGGAATCCCAATTACGTCCTTATGGTCCTTCTATTGCCCCCCCGGACCATCAGTTGCCCCCCTCCAGGAACCCCAATTGCCCCCTTATAGTCTTTCTATTGCCCCCCCGGACCATCAATTGCCCCCCTCCAGGAACCCCAATTGCCCCCTTATAGTCCTTCTATTGCCCCCCTGACCATCAATTGCCCCCCTCCAGGAACCCCAATTGCCCCCTTATAGTCTTTCTATTGCCCCCCCGGACCATCAATTGCCCCCCTCCAGGAACCCCAATTGCCCCCTTATAGTCCTTCTATTGCCCCCCAGGACCCTCAATTGCCCCCCCTGGAACCCCAATTGCCCCCTTATAGTCTTTCTATTGCCCCCCAGGACCGTCAATTGCCCCCCTCAGGAATCCCTATTGCCCCCTTATAGTCCTTCTATTGCCCCCAAGGACCCTCAATTGCCCCCCTCAGGAACCCCAATTGCTCCCTTATAGTCCTTATATTGCCCCCCCGGACCATCAATTGCCCCCCTCCAGGAACCCCAATTGCCCCCCCCAGAAGCCCCAATTGCCCCCTTATAGTCCTTCTATTGCCCCCCAGGACCCTCAATTGCCCCCCCCAGTAACCCCAATTGCCCCCTTATAGTCCTTTATTGCCCCCCAGGAACCCCAATTGCCCCCTTATAGTCCTTCTATTGCCAACCAGGAACCCCAATTGCCCCCTTATACTCCTTCTACTGCCCCCCCGGACCCTCAATTTCCCCCCCAGGAACCCCAATTGCCCGCTTATAGTCCTTCTATTGCCTCCCCCAGGAACCCCAATTGCCCCCCCCAGGAACCCCAATTGCCCCCTTATAGAACTTCTATCGCCCCCCGGGAACATCAATTGCCCCCCCCAGGAACCCCAATTGCCCCCTTATAATCCTTCTAGTGCCCCCCCGGACCCTCAATTGCCCCCCTCCAGGAACCCCAATTACCCCCTTATAGTCCTTCTATTACCCCCCCGGACGCTCAATTTCCCCCCCTAGTAACCTCAATTGCCCCCTTATAGTCCTTCTATCGCCCCCCAGGAACCCCAATTGCCCCCTTATAGTCCTTCTATCGCCCCCCAGGAACCTCAATTGCCTCCCCCCGGAACCCTAATTGCCCCCTTTATGCTCCTTCTATTGCTGACACGGACCCTCAATTGCCCCCCCCCATGAACCCCAATTACCCCCTTATAGTCCTTCTATTGCCCCACAGGAAACCCAATTGCCCCCTTATAGTCCTTCTATTGCCCCCCAGGAACCCCAATTGCCCCGTTATAGTCCTTCTATTGCCCCCCAGGAACCCCAATTGCCCCCTTATAGTCCTTCAATTGCCCCCCAGGAACCCCAATTGCCCCCTTATAGTCCCTCTATTGCCCCCCAGGAAACCCAATTGCCCCATTATATTCCTTCTATTGCCCCCCCGGAACCCCAGTTGCCTCTATATAGTCCTTCTATTGACCCCAGGAACCCCAATAACCCCCTTATAGTCCTTCTATTACCCCCTCCAGGAACCTCAATTGCCCCTCTCTAAGAACCCCAATTACCCCCTTATAGTTCTTCTATTGCCCCCCCCGGACCCTCAATTGCCCCCCTCCAGGAACTCCAATTGCCCCCTTATGGTCCTTCTATTGCCCCCCCGGAACCCCAATTGCCCCCCCGGAACCCCAATTGCCCCCCCCAGGAACTCCAATTGCCCCCCCCGGAACACCAGTTACCCTATTATAGTCCTTCTATTGCCCCCCAGGACCCTCAATTGCCCCCCCCGGAACCGCAATTGCCCCCTTATAGTCCTTCTATTGCCCCCCCCGGAACCCCAATTGCCTCCTTATAGTCCTTCTATTCCCCCCCAGGACTCTAAATTGTCCCCCCCAGGAACCCCAGTTGCCCCCTTATAGTCCTTCTATTGCCACCCCGGACCCTCAATTGCCCCCCCCAGGAACCTCAATTGCCCCCTTATAGTCCTTCTATTGCCACCCAGGACCATCAATTACCCCCCACAGGAACTCCAATTGCCCCCTTATAGTCCTTCTATTGCCCCACCTGACCCTCAATTGCCCCCCCACCGAAACCCAACTACCCCCTTATATTACTTCTATTGCCCCCCCGGACCCTCAATTGCCCCCCACAGGAATCCTAATTACCCCCTTAGAGTCCTTCTATTGCCCCGACAGGTACCCTAATTGCCCCCCCCAGGAACCCCAATTACCCCCTTAGAGTCCTTCTATTGCCACCCAGGAACCCCAATTACCCCCTTATAGTCCTTCTATTGCCACCCAGGAACCCCAATCACCCCCTTATAGTCCTTCTATTGCCCCCCAGGACCCTCAATTGCCCCCCACAGGAACCCCAATTACCCCCTTATAGTCCTTCTATTGCCCCCTCCAGGAACCTCAATTGCCCCCCTCCAAGAACCCCAATTACCCCCTTATAGTTCTTCTATTGCCCCCCAAGAACCCTCAATTGCCCCCCTCCAGGAACCCCAATTGCCCCCTTATGGTCCTTCTATTGCCCCCCCGGAACCCCAATTGCCCCCCCCAGGAACTCCAATTGCCCCCTTATAGTCCTTCTATTGCCCCCGAGGAACCCCAATTGCCCATCCCAGGAACCTCAATTGCCCCCTTATAGTCCTTCTATTGCCACCCCGGACCCTCAATTGCCCCCCCCCAGGAACCTCAATTGCCCACTTATAGTCCTTCTATTGCCACCCAGGACCATCAATTGCCCCCCACAGGAATCCCATTTGCCCCGTTATAGTCCTTCTATTGCCCCCCCGGACCCTCAATTGCCCCCCACAGGAATCCCAAGTGCCCCCTTATAGTCCTTCTATTGCCCCACAGGAACCCCAGTTGTTCCATTATAGTCCTTCTATTGCCCCCCAGGAACCCCAATTGCCCCCCCCGGGAACCCCATTTGCCCCCTTATAGTCTTTCTATTGCCCCCCAGGACTCTCAATTGCCCCCCCCCCAGGAACCCCAATTGCCCCCCCCAGGAACCCCAATTACCCCCTTATAGTCCTTCAATTGCCCCCACAGGTACCCTAATTGCCTCCCCAAAGGTACCCCAATTACTCTCTTAGAGTCCTTAAATTGCCCCCACAGGTACCCTAACTGCCCCCCCAGGTACCCCAATTGCCCCCTTAGAGACCTTCAATTGCCCCCACAGGAACCCAAATTGCCCCTCCCCGGAACCCCAATTGCCCCCTTATAGTCTTTCTACTGCCCCAAAGGACCTTCAATTGCCCCCCTGGAACCCCGATTGCCCCTCCCAGGAACACCAATTACCCCGTTATAATATTTTTATTGCCCCCCAGGACCATAAATTGCCCCTCCCAGGAAGCCCAATTGCCCCCTTATAGTCCTTCTAGTGCCCCCCCGGACCCTCAATTGCCCCCTTCAGGAACCCAAATTGCCCCCTTATAGTCCTTCTATTGCGCCCCCGGACCCCAATTGCCCCCCCCAGGAACCCCAATTCCCCTCTCCAGGAACCCCAATTGCCCCCTTATAGTCCTTCTATTGCCCCCCCGGAACCCCAATTGCCCCCTTATAGTGTTTCTATTGCTCCCGCGGACCCCAATTACCACCCCAGGAACCCCAGTTCCCCCCCCCAGGAACACCAATTGCCCCATTATAGTCCTTCTATTGCCCCCCAGGACCCTCAATTGCCCCCCTCCAGGAACCCCAATTGCCCCCTTATAGTCCTTCTATTGCCCCCTCCAGGAACCCCAATTGCCCCCTTATAGTCCTTCTATTGCCCCCGCGGACCCTCAATTTCCCCCCCTAGTAACCCAAATTGCCCCCTTATAGTCCTTCTATTACCCCCCCGGACCCTCAATTTCCCCCCCTAGTAACCCCAATTGCCCCCTTATAGTCCTTCTATCGCCCCCCAGGAACCTCAATTGCCCCCCCCCCCGGAACCCTAATTGCCCCCTTTATGCTCCTTCTATTGCTGCCCCGGACCCTCAATTGCCCCCCCCCCGGAACCCTAATTGCCCCCTTTATGCTCCTTCTATTGCTGCCCCGGACCCTCAATTGCCCCCCCCCAGGAACCCCAATTACCCCCTTATAGTCCTTCTATTGCCCCACAGGAACCCCAATTGCCCCCTTATAGTCCTTCTATTGCCCCTCAATAACCCCAATTGCCCCCTTTATGCTCCTTCTATTGCTGCCCCAGACCCTCAATTGCCCCTCCCCAGGAAACCCAATTACCCCCTTTTAGTCCTTCTATTGCCCCACAGGAACCCCAATTGCCCCATTATAGTCCTTCTATTGCCCCCCAGGAACCCCAATTGCCCCCTTATAGTCCTTCTATTGCCCCACAGGAACCCCAATTGCCCCCTTATAGTCCCTCTATTGCCCCCCAGGAAACCCAATTGCCCCATTATATTCCTTCTATTGCCCCCCCGGAACTCCAGTTGCCTCTATATAGTCCTTCTATTGCCCCCCAGGAACCCCAATAACCCCCTTATAGTCCTTCTATTGCCCCCTCCAGGAACCTCAATTGCCCCTCCCCAAGAACCCCAATTACCCCTTATAGTTCTTCTATTGCCCCCCCGGGACCCTCAATTGCCCCCTCCAGGAACCCCAATTGCCCCCTAATGGTCCTTCTATTGCCCCCCCGGAACCCCAATTGCCCCCCCCAGGAACCCCAATTGCCCCCCCCCGGAACCCCAATTACCCTATTATAGTATTTCTATTGCCCCCCAGGACCCTTAATTGCCCCCCCCGGAACCGCAATTGCCTCCTTATAGTCCTTCTATTGCCCCCCCGGAACCCCAATTGTCCCCACCAGGAACCCCAGTTGCCCCCTTATAGTCCTTCTATTGCCACCCCGGACCCTCAATTGCCCCCCCCAGGAACCTCAATTGCCCCCTTATAGTCCTTCTATTGCCACCCAGGACCATCAATTACCCCCCACAGGAACTCCAATTGCCCCCTTATAGTCCTTCTATTACCCCCCCGGACCCTCAATTGCCCCCCCACCGAAACCCAACTACCCCCTTATATTACTTCTATTGCCCCCACGGACCCTCAATTGCCCCCCACAGGAATCCAATTACCCCCTTAGAGTCCTTCAATTGCCCCGACAGGTACCCTAATTGCCCCCCCAGGAACCCCAATTACCCCCTTAGAGTCCTTCTATTGCCCCCCCGGACCCTAAATTGCCCCCCCAGGAACCCCAATTACCCCATTATAGTCATTCTATTGCCCCCCAAGGACCCTCAATTGCCCCGCCCAGGAACACCTATTGCCCCCTTATAGTCCTTCTATTGCCCCCCCGGACCCTCAATTGCCCCCCCCAGGAACCCCAATTACCCCCTTATACTCCTTGTATTGCCCCTCCGGACCCTCAATTGCCC
>JAUNZM010000438.1:0-34727 GCA_033459285.1 Clamator glandarius | reverse complement strand
CAAAATTCTGAGACAACTCCCATAAACACGGGCGTCTTACCCTAAACCCGGGGACTATTACAAGAGGATTTGGGAAAATTACTCAAAATTTGGAGGCAATTTCCCAAGACTTTGGGACAATTTCTCAAAATTTGTGGCAAATTACCCAACATTTTGCCGACAATTACCACAAATTTTTGGCCACAATTACCGGAAATACGGAGCGAATTACACAAATTTTGGCAAAATTACCCCAAATTTGGAGGCAGTTACCCCAAATTTCATAAGGATTATTCAAAATCTGGTGACAATTACGCAAAATGCGTGGCAAACGACAAGAATTTTAGGGACAATTACCCAACAGTGGGAGACGGTTGCCCAACATTTTGAGAGAATGCTCCACATTTTGCGGCAGTTACCAAACCTATGAGCACAATTACTCTAAATTTCAGGAAAGTGACCCTAATTTGGGGACAATTATACAAAATTCAATGAAAACGATAAGAAATCTTGTGAAAATGACTCAAAATTTGGTGACAGTTACCCCAAATCCGGGACAATTAACAAAATTTGGAGAAAATGTCCATCGTTTTGAGATAGCTCCTCAAAACTGGGGGGGGCAATTACCAGAAGTTTGTGAATAATTTCCCGAAAATTGGAGAGAGTTACCGAAAATTTGAGGAGGATTACCCAAAATTGGGAGAGAATTACTCAAAATTTGAGGGCAATTACCCCAAATTTGGAGAGAATGACTCAAAATTTGGGAAAAAGTACTCAAAATTTGGTGACAATTACCCAACAAGGGGGGGACAATTACTACAAATGTGGGCAAACTTACCTAAAATTTTGAGGCCATAACCCCAAATCGGGTGAAAATTATCCGACATTTGGGGACAATTATCCACCATTTGGGGACAAATACACCAAATTTGAGGAAAATTATTAGACATGTTGGGCCAATTACCCAAAATTTGGAGACAGTTACTCAGGATTTGGGGACAATGACCCACATTTGGAGACAATTGCTGAAATTTGGGAAAACGACAGAAAATTTGGGGACAATTACTAAAAATTGGGGCAAAATGACCCCCTATTTAGGAACAATTTCCCCAACATTTGTCGAAAACGACACACCGTTTGGAGACAATTACGCCAAAATTGGAGACAATTACTTAGAATTTGGGGTCAATTACCCAACGTTTGGTGACAATTTTCCTCCGTAGGAACACAACTATCAAAACTGTAGAGACAAATACACGAAACTTGTGGAAGATTTTAATGACTTGAATCACCATTGCCCATAACTTTGAGACAAATTAGAGGACAATTACTCAAAATTTGGTTACAGTTACTGAGAATTTGGGACAATTACACAAATTTTTGGGAAAATGACACAAAATTTGTGGGAAGATACACACAATTTTGAGACAATGCCTAAGAATTTGGCAAAACGCCTCAACAATTTGCGACGATTATTACAAATCTGGGGCTAATGACTCAAAACCTGGTGGGCGACGATTACTACACGTTTTTAGGCAGTTATTTCAAATTTGTGCACAATTACTGAGTAATTGGGGAGTAATGACCCCAAGTTTGGAGGAAATGACTTAAAATCTGGGGACAATTACCCAAATTTGGGGACAATTACCCCAAATGTGGAGACAACACCCTAACCCTAACCATAAAACACTAACCCCAAACCAAACTCCAGTTTTTCGACACTTACCCAAAATCTGGAGATAATTCCTCAAAGTTTGTGGACAATTGCGTAAAATTGGAGGACAATTCCCCAAGAGTTTGAGACAATTACCCCAAATTGGGAGACAATTGCCCAACATTTGGGGAAAATAACTCAAAATAGTCTGACATTTACCTCGATTTGGGGGAAATGACCCAGGGTTTGGAGAAAATGATGCAAGATTTGTGGACAATTACACAAAATTGGTGGAAAATTACGCCTGATTTTGAGACGACTGTCCAGATTTTGCTGGCAAATACCCCAAATCTGCAGACATTTACTCTAAACTTGAGGAAAATTACCCGAGACTGGGGACAATGATACAAAAATCGAGGTAAAATCGTAAGAAATGTTGTGGCAATTACTTAAAATTGGAGGACAATTACCCCACATTTGGGGATAATTAGAGAAGGTCCGGGACATCTGCACAAAATTTGAGGAAAATTTCAAGATATTTGGGGACAGTTACTCAAAATTCTGAGACAACTCCCATAAACACGGGCGTCTTACCCTAAACCCGGGGACTATTACAAGAGGATTTGGGAAAATTACTCAAAATTTGGAGGCAATTTCCCAAGACTTTGGGACAATTTCTCAAAATTTGTGGCAAATTACCCAACATTTTGCCGACAATTACCACAAATTTTTGGCCACAATTACCGGAAATACGGAGCGAATTACACAAATTTTGGCAAAATTACCCCAAATTTGGAGGCAGTTACCCCAAATTTCATAAGGATTATTCAAAATCTGGTGACAATTACGCAAAATGCGTGGCAAACGACAAGAATTTTAGGGACAATTACCCAACAGTGGGAGACGGTTGCCCAACATTTTGAGAGAATGCTCCACATTTTGCGGCCGTTACCAAACCTATGAGCACAATTACTCTAAATTTCAGGAAAGTGACCCTAATTTGGGGACAATGATACAAAATTCGATGAAAACGATAAGAAATCTTGTGAAAATGACTCAAAATTTGGTGACAGTTACCCCAAATCCGGGGACAATTAACAAAATTTGGAGAAAATGTCCATCGTTTTGAGATAGCTCCTCAAAACTGGGGAGGCAATTACCCGAAGTTTGCGGATAATTTCCCTAAATTTGGAGACAGTTACCGAAAATTTGAGGAGGATTACCCAAAATTGGGAGAGAATTACTCACAATTTGAGGGCAATTACCCCAAATTTGGAGAGAATGACTCAAAATTTGGGAAAAAGTACTCAAAATTTGGTGACAATTACCCAACAAGGGGGGGACAATTACTAAAAATGTGAGCAAACTTACCAAAAATTTTGAGGCAATAACCCCAAATCGGGTGAAAATTATCCGACATTTGGGGACAATTATCCACCATTTGGAGACAAATACACCAAATTTGAGGAAAATTATTAGACATGTTGGGCCAATTACCCAAAATTTGGAGACAGTTACTCAGGATTTGGGGACAATTAACCAAATCTGGAGACAATTGCTGAAATTTAGAAAAAACGAGAGAAAATTTGGGGACAATTACTAAAAATTGGGGCAAAATGACCCCCTATTTAGGGACAGTTTCCCAACATTTGTCGAAAATGACACACCGTTTGGAGACAATTACGCCAAAATTGGAGACAATTACTTAGAATTTGGGGTCAATTACCCAACGTTTGGTGACAATTTCCCTCCGTAGGAACACAACTATCAAAACTGTAGAGACAAATACACGAAACTTGTGGAAGATTTTAATGACTTGAATCACCATTGCCCATAACTTTGAGACAAATTAGAAGACAATTACTCAAAATTTGGTTACAGTTACCGAGAATTTTAGACAATTACACAAATTCAGATTTTGCAGGAGGATATTCAGCAGCAGAAGAAGCATATATTTAGAAGGAGATACGTCAGGGGATGTAGCAGGATATGTAGCAGCAAGAGATGCTGCCGGATATTGAAGAGGAGATTTAGCAGAAGGAGATTCAAGAACAGGAGATGAAGCAGCAAGAGATGCAGAATTAGCAGGAGATTCTGAAGAAGGAGATGCAGAAGCAGATGCAGCAGGAGGAGATGCAGAATAAGGACATGCATCAGGAATCGATGCAGAAGGTAATAGAGCAGCAGGAGTTTAAGAAGAAGGAGATGCAGAAATAGATTCACCAGAAGGAGATGCAGTAGCCGGAAAGGCAGCAGTATATACAGAAGCAGGTAATGCAGCAGCAGGAGATGCAAGAGCAAGAGATGCTGCATCAGACCCATCAGCAGGAGATGCAGCATCAGAAGATGCAGCAGGAAATGCAGCAGCAGTAGGTGCAGCAGGAAATGCAGTAGCAGGAGATGAAGCATTACCATGAGATGCATTAAGAGATGCAGCAGCAGGATATGTAGCAGGAGATTTGGCAGGAGATGAAGCAGCAGCAGAGCAGCAGGAGATGAAGCAGGAAATGCAGCAGTAGATGCAGGATCAGCAGACACTGCATCAGGAAATACTGCATCAGATGCAGGAGGAGATGACATATGAGCTGATGAAGCCACAGATGCATCAGTTGAAGATGAAGCAGGAAATGCAGCAGCAGGAGGTTCATTAGCAGATGAACCAGGAGATGAGGCAGCAAACGTAGAAAGTTATAACGTACATGTAGAAGCAGATGAAGCAGCAGCTAATTCAGCAGGAGATGCAGCAGCAGATGCAGCAGGAAATGCATATTCAGCAGGAGAAGCAATAGGAAGAGAATTTTCAGCAGATACAGCCTTATGTAAAGGATGACGAGATGTAGCAAGACATAGAGCAGGAGCAGATGCATCAGAAGATGAAGCAGGAATTGCAGCAAGAGATGCAGCAGCAGAGATGTAGCCGCAGATGCATCAGAAGCAGATTCAACAGGAGAGGCAGCAGCAGCAGATTCTGCAGTAGATGCATCAGCAGAAGATGCAGAAGGAGCTGCAGCATCAGTTGATGAAGCAGGAAATGCAGCAGCAGGGGATGTAGTAGTAGGAGACACAGAAGGAGATGCAGAAGAAGATGCAGCAGAAGGAAATATAGCAGGAGATGCAGTCGCAGTAAATGCAGCAAGAGAGAAAGTAGCATCAGATGCAGCAGCAGATGCAGTGGAAGAGGATGCAACAGCAGAGGCAGCAGCAGGAGACCTATCAGGAGATGCAGCAGGAGATGAAGCAGCAGCAGATGCAGCAGCAAATTCAGCAGATATAACAGGGTATGATGTAGCAGAAGATGCAGAAGGAGATGCAGCAGAACAAGATGCCGCAGTCGAAGATGAAGCAGCAGGATATGCAGTAAAAGAAGATGCAGCTGCACCAGAGGCAGCAGCAGATTCAGGAAGAGATGCAGCAGGAGATGTAGAACGGGGATTCAGCAGCAGGGGATGTAGTAGGAGATGCAGTAGGAGATACATCAGCATGAATTGTAGCAGGAGATGCAGCAGGAGATTCTGCAGAAGAAAATTCAGCAGGAGATGCAGTAGTAGATTAAATAGCAACATATTCATCAGCAGTTACAGCAGGAAATTCAACAGGAGATTCAGCAGGAGATGTAGCAGCAGGAGATGTAGCAGCAGGAGATGTAGCAGCAGGAGATGTAGCCGCAGATGCCTTCAACAGGATATGCAGCTGAAATGCAGAAGCACTAGATGTATCTGTAAAAGATTGAGCAGCAGATGCAGTAGGAAATGGAGATGCTTCTCCAGATGCATTCGCAGATGCATCCGCAGAGGATGCAGTAGGAGATGAATCAGCAGGCTATACAGCAGGAGGAGATGAAGCAGCAGATGCAGCAGCAGGAGATGCAGAGGGACATCAAGAAGAAGGAGATGCAGCAGCATCAAGTGTAGCAGGAGATGCAGCAGTACGTGAAGCATCAGGATATGGAGCAGCAGATTAATGAGATGCAGCAGTACATGAAGCATCAGGAAATGGAGCAGCAGATTAAGCAGCAGCAGGATATGCAGCAAAATATGCAGAAAGAGGTAATGCAGCAGGTGATGCATCAGAAAGTGATGCAGCTGCAGATGCAGAGACAGCAGATGAAGCAGCAATAGATGCAGCAGCAGATGCATCAGGAGATGCTGATTCAGTAGGAGATGTAGCAGCAGAAGATGCTGCAGCAGATGATGCAGCAGGAGATGCAGCAGAAGGAAATGCAGCAAGATATGCTGCAGGAGGAGGTGCAGTAGGATATGAAGCAGGAGATGCAGCAGCAGGAGATGCAGCAGGGGATGCATATTCAGCAGTAGATTCAGCAAAAACTTCAGAAGGAGATGAAGCAGCAGCATATGCAACAGCAGATACACCAGATGGAGCAGAAAGAGATACAGCAGGGGATGGAGCAGCAGTTGCAACGGGAAATGGTGCATCAGGAGATGCATCCACACATGCATGAGCAGAGGATGCATCAGGAGATGTAGCAGCAGGAGATACAGGATGCCGCAGGAGATGCAGCAGGAGATGCAACCTCAGAAGATGTAGCACCAAGAGATGCAGTAGGAGATGCAGCAGCACATGCAGTATCAGCAGATAAAGCAACAGGAAATAAAACAGGAATAGATGCAGATGATAATTCAGCAGCAGGATATGCAGCAGCAAGAGATTCAGACGGAGATGCAGCAGGAGATGCAAAAGCAGGAGATGCAGAAGTAGGAGATGCTGCAGCAGCCCATGCAGAAGGAGATGCAGCAGTAGGAGATGCAGCAGAAGATTCAGCAGCAGGAGATTCAGCAGCAGACAAAGGATATTCAGTAACAGACACGGCATCAGGAGATTCAGCAGCTGGAGGTGCAGCTGGAGATGCAGAATCAAACGCAGCAGTAGGAGTGGCAGCAGGTGGAGATGCATTAGGAGATTCAGCATGATATGTAGAAGCATTAGATGTCACAGGAGATTGATAAGGAGATTAAGGAGCAAGTGATGCAGCAGCAGGAGAAGCAGCAGGAGATGCAGCAGCAGCAGGAGATGCAGAAGCAGATGCAGCAGGAAATGAAGATTCAGCAGAAGATGCAGCAGGAAGAGATTCTTCAACGTATGCAGCAGCATGATATGATGCAGCAACTGGATATACAGCAGGTTATGGAGAAAGAGGAGATGATGCAGCAGACGCAGCAGGAGAAGATTTAGCAGGAGAACATGCAGCAGCAGGAGATTCAGCAGGAGATGCATATTCAGAAGGAGATAAGTCAGGAGATGTAGCAGGATATGTAGCAGAATGAGATGCCGCCAGAGATTCAGGAGGAGACTCAGCAGAAGGAGATGCAAGAGCAGGAGATGAAGCAGCAGAATATGCAGAAACTGGCTATACAGCAGCAGGAGAAGCAGCAGGAGATGCAGCAGCAGGAAATGCAGGAAGACATCAAGTAGAAGGAGATGCAGCAGCAGGACATTCCGCAGGAGATGCATTGGCAGAAGACGCAGAAGGAGTTGCAGCATCAGGAGATTCAGCAGGAAATGCAGCAGCTGGGGATGTAGTAGCAAAAGACACAGAAGGAGATGCAGAAAAAGCTGCAGCATCAGGAGATGCAACAGGGAATGCAGCAGCAGCAGAAGTAACAGGAGATGCAGCAGCACTAGGAGATGTAGCAGCAGGAGATGAAGAAGCAGGAGCTGCTACAGGTGATTCAGCCGGAGATGCAGAAGGAGGAGATGCAGCAGCAGGAGGTGCAGAGTAGTAGATGAAGTGAAGAAGATGCAGCAGAAGGAAATATAGCAGGAGATGCAGCCTCAGTAAATGCATCAAGAGAGAAAGTAGCATCAGATGCAGCATCATATGCACCGTCAGGTGCAGCAGCAGGAGATGCAGCAGCAGGAGATCTATCAGGAGATGCAGCAGTAGATGAAGCAGCAGCAGATGCAGCAGCAAATTCAGCAGATGCCACAGTACTAGATACATAAAGAGCTTCAGCAGGAAATGCAGATGAATATGCAGGAGCAGGAGATGCATCTGCAGGTGATGCAGAAGGAGATGCAGCAGGAGATGCAGAACGAGATTAAGCAGCAAGATATGTAGCAGAAGGAGATGACGCAGGAGGTGATTCAATAGAAAGTGCAACATGAGATACAGCATGAGATGCAGCAGCAGACGAAGCAAAAGGAGATGCAGAAACAGGAGATGCAGCAGCAGGACATGGATCAAGAGATGAAGCAGCAGAAGATTCATTAGGTGATGCAGTAGCAGGATATGAAACAGCAGGAGCTATAGCAGCAGGATGAGATGAAGCAGCAGGGGATGCATCAGGAGATGCAGAATCAGCAGATACAGCAGGAGATGCAGCAGCAGGAGGTACAGCAGCAGGAGGTACAGCAGCACCAGATGCTGCAGTATATGCAGCAGAATGAGATGAATAATACGTGCAGCAGCAATTGATGTAGCAGGAGATGCTGGAGTGGGAGATGCAGAAGAATGAGATGCAGAAGCAGGAGATGCAGCAAAACATACATCAGCAGGAGACACAGCAGCAGGATAGGAGGCAGGAGATGCACCAGCAGCAGAAGCAGTAGCATATGCAGCAGCAAAGGGTGCAGGATGAGATGCAGCAAGAATTGCATCAGCAGGAGATACTGCTGGAAATTCAGTAGGATATGCAACAGCAAGCGATTTGGCAACAGCAGATGCAGCAGGATATGCTGCAGCAGCTGCAGCTGCATGAGGTGTATCAGCAGAAGATGTAGCAGGAGATGCATATTCAGCAGGTTATGCACCAGGATATGCAGCAGGAGATTCAAGAGAAGGAAATGCAGCAGGAAATCAGCCGGAGATGCAGCAGCAGGAGCTGCAGGGAGAGAAGATGCAGCCACACCAGAGGCAGGAGCAGATTCAGCAGGATATGTAGAAGGAGATTCAGCAGGATATGTAGAAGGAGATTCAGCAGCAGGGGATGTAGTAGGAGATGCAGCAGGAGATACATCAGCAGGAATTGTAGCAGGAGATGCTGGAGGAGATTCTGCAGAAGAAAATTCAGCAGGAGTTGCAGCAGGAGATGAAATAGCAACATAGGCATCAGCAGTTACAGCAGGAAGTGCAGCCGGAGATTCAGTAGGAGATGTAGCAGCAAGAGATGCAGCCACAGATGCCTTCAACAGGATGTGCAGCTGAAATGCAAAAGCTCTAGATGTATCCGTAAAAGACTGAGCAGCAGATGCAGCAGGAAATGGAGATGCTTCTGCAGATGCATTCGCAGAAACTTCAGAAGGAGATTCAGCAGCAGGAGATTTAGCAGGAGATGCAGGAGTAGATGAAGCAGCAGCATATGCAACAGCAGAAGCACCAAATGGAGCAGAAAGAGATGCAGCAGGTGATGGAGCAGCAGATTCAACGGGAAATGGTGCATCAGGAGATGTATCTGCAGATGTATCCACAGATGCATGAGCAGAGGATGCATCAGGAGATGTAGCAGAAGGAGATACAGGAGCAGGTGATGTCGCAGGAGATGCAGCAGGAGATGCAACACCAGAAGATGCAGCACCAAGAGATGCAGCAGGAGATGCAGCAGCACATGCAGTATCAGCAGATGAAGAAGCAGGAGATGAAGCAGCAGATTCAGCAGCAGGAGATGCAGCAGCAGGAAATACAACAGGAATAGATGCAGCAGCAGGAGATGCAGGAGGAATTGAAGCAGAAAATGCATCAGCAGGAAATGCAGCACCAAGAGATTCAGACAGAGATGCAGAAAGAGATGCAGAAGCAGGAGATGAGGCAGCAGATGCAGCAGCACGAGTTGCAGCAGAAGGAGATGCTGCAGGAGCACATCCAGAAGGTGATGCAGCTGTAGGAGATGCAGCATCAACAGATGCAGCAGAAGATTTAGCAGCAGGACATTCAAAATGATATGTAGAAGCATGAGATGCCGCAGGAGATTCATCACGAGATTCAGCAGCAACTGATGCAGCAGCAGGAGAAACAGCAGGAGATGCAGCAGCAGCAGGAGATGCAGAAGCAGATGCAGCAGGAAATGAAGATTCATCAGAAGATGCAGTAGGAAGAGATTATTCAACATATGCAGCAGCATGATCAGATGCAGCAACTGGAGATACAGCAGGTTATGGAGAAAGAGGAGATGATGCAGCAGACGCAGCAGCAGGAGATTCAGCAGTAGGAGATTAAGAAGCAGGAGATTCAACAGCAAAAGAAGCAGCAGGAGATGCAGATTCAGAAGGAGATATGTCAGGAGATGTAGCAGGATATGTAGCAGCATGAGATGCCGCCTGAGATTCAGGAGGAGATTCAGCAGAAGGAGATGCAAGAGCAGGAGATGCATCAGCAGGAGATGCAGAAGCAGATGCTAAAGGAGGAGATGCAGCAGGAGGAGATGCAGCAGGAGGAGATGCAGAAGGTAATAGAGCAGCAGGAGATTCAGAAGAAGGGGATGCAGTAGCAGCAGATGCAGGAGAAGCAGCACCAGGAGATGAAGAGGCAGGAGATTCAGCAGGAGATGCATCAGCAGGAAATGTAGCAGGAGATTCTGCAGCAGGAAACACCGTAGGAGTGTCTGCAGCAGGAGATTCAGTGGAAGATTCAGCAGAAGATGCAGCAGGAGATACAGAAGGAGATTCAGCAGCAGGAGATGTAGTAGGAGATGCAGCAGGAGATACGGCAGCAGGACTTGCAGGAGGAGATTCTGCAGAAGAAGATTCAGCAGGAGATACAGTAGGAGATGCATCAGGAGATGAAGTAGCAACATATGCATCAGAGGTTACAGCAGGAAGGGCAACAGGAGATTCAGCAGGTGATGTAGCAGCAGGAGATGCAGCTGCAGATGCCTTCCGGAGGAAATGCAGAAGCACTAGATGCATCCGTAGAAGATTGAGCAGCAGATGCAGCAGGAAATGGAGATACTTCTGCAGATGCATGAGGAGAGGATGCATCATGAGATGTAGCAGCAGGAGATAGAGGAGCGGGTGATGCCGCAGGAGATGCAACACCAGAAGATGCAGCACCAAGAGATGCAGCAGGAGATGCAGCAGCACATGCAGTATCAGCAGATGCAGCAGCAGGAGATGCTGCAACAGCACATGCAAAAGGTGATGCAGCTGTAGGTGATGCAGCTGTAGGAGATGCAGCAGCATCAGATACAGCAGGAGATTCAACAGCAGGAGATTCAGCAAAAGACAAAGGATATTCATCAGCAGACAAAGGCTATTCATCAGCAGTCAAACGATATTCAGCAGCAGAAACGGCATCAGGAGATAAAGCAGCAGGAGATGCATCAGGAGATGCATATTCAGAAAGAGATGCAAAAGGAGATTCAGCATGATATGTAGAAGCAGGAGATGCTGCAGGAGATTCATCTGGAGATTCAGCAGGAACTGATGCAGCAGCAGGAGAAGCAGCACCATATGCAGCAGCAGATGCAGAACCATATGCAGCAGGAGATACAGGGGCAGATGAAGCAGCAGATGCAGCTGGAGATGTAGCATCACCAGAAGCAGCAGCAGATGCAGCAGCAAATTATGCAGGATGAGATGCAGCAAGAATTGCATCAGCACGAGATGCTGCTGGAAATTCAGTAGGATATGCAAAAGCAAGAGATTTGGCAACAGCAGATGCAGCAGGATATGCAGCAGCAGCTGCAGCTGCATAAGGTGTATCAGTAGGAGATGTAGCAGGAGATGCATATTCAGCAGGTGATGCACCAGAATATGCAGCAGGAGATTCAACAGAAGGAAATGCAGCAGGAGATTCAACAGAAGGAAATGCAGCAGGAAATCAGCCAGAGATGCAGCAGCAGGAGATGCAGTAAAAGAAGATGCAGCCGCACCAGAGGCAGCAGCAGATTCAGCAGGAGTTGCAGCATCAGGAGATGAAGAGGCAGGAGATTCAGCAGAAGGAGATGAAGAGGCAGGAGATTCAGCAGGAGATGCATCAGCAGGAAATTCATCAGCAGATTGTGCAGCAAGAAATTACGTAGGAGATTCAGCAGCAGGAGATTCAGTAGAAAATTCAGCTGAAGGTAATGCAGCAGCAGGAGTTGAAGGAGAATATGCATCAGCAGGAAATGCAGCACCAAAAGATTCAGACGAAGATGCAGCAGGAGGTGCAGCAGCAGGAGATGCAGAAGCAGATGTTTCAGCAGGTGCAGCACCAGCAGATGCAGCAACAAGAGATGCAGCATTAGGAGATGCTGCAGCAGCACATGCAGAAGGTGATGAAGCAGTAGATGTACCAGCAGTAGATGGAGCAGGAGATTCAACAGAATGAGATTTGGCAGCAGAGATGGCATAAGGAGATTCACCATGATATGTAGAAGCATGAGATGCTGCATGAGATTGATCAGGAGATTCAGGAGCAACTGATACAGCATCAGGAGAAGCAGCAGGAGATGCAGAAGCAGATGCAGCAGGAAATGAAGATTCATCATAAGATGCAGTAGGAAGAGATCCTTCAACATATGCAGCAGCATGATATGATGCATCAACAGGAGATACAGCAGGTTATGGAGAAAGAGGAGATGATGCAGCAGACGCAGCAGCAGGAGATTCAGCAGCAGGAGATGCATATTCAGAAGGAGATACGTCAGGAGATGTAGCAGGATATGTAGCAGCATGAGATGCCACCGGAGATTCAGGAGGAGATTCAGCAGAAGGAGATGCAAAAGCAAAAGCTGCAGCAGCAGGAGATGCAGCAAAAGACTCAGCACGACATGCAGCAGGAGGAGATGGAACAGGAGATGCAGTAGGAGAAGATTCAGCAGAAGATGCTGTAGCAGGAGATGCAGAAGGAGATGTAGCAGAAGGAGATGCAGCAGCAGGAGATGCAGCAAGAAATGCAGCAGTAGGAGATGCAGCAGAAGATTCAGCAGCAGGAGATTCAGCAGCAGACAAAGGATATTCAGTAGCAGACACGGTATTGGGGGATTCAGCAGCTGGGGTGCAGCAGGAGATGCAGAAGCAAACGCAGCAGAAGGAGTGGCAGCAGGTGGAGATATCTGAGGAGATGCATATTCAGAAGGAGATGCAGTAGGAGATTCAGGAGCAAGTGATTCAGCATCAGGAGAAGCAGCAGGAGATGCAGCAGCAGCAGGAGATGCAGAAGCAGATGCAGCAGGAAATGAAGATTCATCAGAAGATGCAGTAGGAAGAGATTCTTCAACATATGCAGCAGCATGATATGATGCAGCAACAGGAGATACAGCAGATTATGGAGAAAGAGGAGATGATGCAGCAGAAGCAGCAGCAGGAGATTAAGAAGCAGGAGATTCAACAGCAAAAGAAGCAGCAGGAGATGCATATTCAGAAGGAGATATATCAGGAGATGTAGCAGGATATGTAGAAGCATGAGATGCCGCCTGAGATTCAGGAGGAAATTCAGCAGAAGGAGATGCAAGAGCAGGAGATGAAGCAGCAGGAGATGCAGATTTAGCAGGAGATGCATCTACAGGAGATGCAGAAGCAGATGCAGCAGGAGCCGATACAGCAGCAAGACACGCATCAGGAGTCGATGCAGAAAGTAATAGAGCAGCAGGAGATTCAGAAGAAGGAGATGCAGAAAGAGATTCAGCAGCAGGAGATGCAGCAGCAGAGATGTAGCTGCAGATGCATCAGAAGCAGATGCAACAGGAGATGCAGCAGCAGCAGATTCCGCAGGAGATGCATCAGCAAAAGATGCAGAAGGATTTGCAGCATCAGGAGATGAAGCAGGAAAAGCAGCAGCAGGGGATGTAGTAGCAGGAGACACAGAAGGAGATGCAGAAGGAGGTGCAGCATCAGGAGATGCAGCAGGGAATGCAGCAGCAGCAGAAGTAACAGCAGTTGCAGCAGCATCATATGCACTAGGAGATGTAGCAGCAGGGTATGAAGAAGCAGGAGACGCTACAGGCGATTCAGCCAGAGATGCAGAAGGAGGAGATGCAGCAGCAGGAAGTGCAGAGTAGTAGATGAAGTAAAGAAGATGCATCAGAAGGAAATATAGCGGGAGATGCAGCCGCCGTAAATGCAGCAAAAGAGAAATTATCATCAGATGCAGAAGCAGGTGCAGTGGAAGAGGATGCAACAGCAGATGCAGCAGCAGGAGACCTATCAGGAGATGCAGCAGGAGATGCTGTAGCAGGAGATGCAGAAGGAGATGTAGCAGAACGAGATGCAGCAGCCGGAGATGCAGCAGCAGGATATGCAGTAAATAAATATGCAGCCGCACCAGAGGCAGCAGCAGATTCAGCAGGAGTTGCAGCAGCAGGAGATTGAGCAGGAGATGCATCAGCAGGAAATGCATCAGCAGATTCTGCAGCAGGAGATTCAGTAGAAAATGCAGCAGGAGATGCAGCCGGAGATATTGAAGGAGATTCAGCAGCAGGGGATGTAGTAGGAGATGCAGCAGGAGATACATCAGCAGGAATTGTAGCAGGAGATGCTGGAGGAGATTCTGCAGAAGAAGATTCAGCAGGAGATGAAGCAGGAGATGAAATAGCAACATAAGCATAAGCAGTTACAGCAGGAAGTGCAACAGGAGATTCAGCAGGAGATGTAGCAGCAGGAGATGCAGCCGCAGATGCCTTCAACAGGATATGCAGCTGAAATGCAGAAGCACTAGGTGAATCCGTAGATGATTGAGCAGCAGATGCAGCAGGAAAAGGAGATGCATCTGCAGAGGATGCAGCAGGAGATGAAGCAGCAGATGCAGCAGCAGGAGATGCAGGAGGACATCAAGTAGAAGGAGATGCTAAAGCAGCAAGTGTAGCAGGAGATGCAGCAGTACATGAAGCATCAGGAAATGGAGCAGCTGATTAATCAGCAGGAGGTAATGCAGCAAGTGATGCAGCAGCAGGTGATGCAGATGCACCTGCAGAGGCAGCAGATTTAGCAGCAATAGATGCAGCAGATGATGCATCAGGAGATGCAGATTCAGTAGGAGATGTAGAAGCAGAAGGTGCTGCAGCAGATGATGCAGCAGGAGATGCAGCAGAAGGAAATGCAGCAAGATATGCTGCAGGACGAGACGCGGTAGGATATGAAGCGGGAGATGCAGCAGCAGGAAATGCAGCTGGGGATGCATGTTCAGCAGTAGATTCAGCAGAATCTTCAGAAGGAGATGAAGCAGCAGGAGATTTAACAGGAGATGCAGCAGTAGATGAAGCAGCAGCATATGCAACAGCAGATGCACCAGATGGAGCAGAAAGAGATGCAGCAGGGGATGGAATCACACACAGAATCACAGAATGACCATGTTGGAAGAGACCCACTGGATCGTCGAGTCCAACCATTCCCAAAAGTCCCTGAATCATGCTCCTAAGCACCTCGTCTACCCTTACCTTAAACACCTCGTCTACCCTAAACTTAAACACCTCCAGGGACGGTGACTGAACCACCTCCCTTGGCAGACTGTTCCAATGCCTAACCACCCTCTCCGTGAAGAACTTTTTCCTTATCTCAAGACTAAATCTCCCCTGGCGGAGCTTGAGGCCATTCCCTCTCGTCCTGTGCCCTGTCGCTTGGCAGAAGAGGCCAGCACCCTCCTCTCCACAACCTCCCTTCAGGGAGTTGTAGAGAGTAATAAGGTCTCCCCTCAGCCCCCTCTTCTCCAGGCTAAACAACCCCAGCTCTCTCAGCCGCTCCTCGTAAGATTTGGTCTCCAGCGCCTTCACCAGCTTCGTTGCTCTTCTCTGGACTCGCTCCAGAGCCACAACATCCGTCTTGAGGTGAAGGGCCCAGAACTGAACACAGTACTCGAGGTGCGGTCTCACCAGTGCCGAGTACATAGGGAGAATAACCTCCCTGGACCTGCTGGTTACGCCGTTTCTGATACAAGTCAAGATGCTATTGGCCTTTTTGGCCACCTGGGCACACTGTTGGCTCATGTTCAGTTGGTTGTCAACCAACACCCCCAGGTCCTTCTCCTCCTGGCAGCTTTCCAGCCAGGCTTCTCCTAGTTTGTACCTCTGCTTAGGGTTGTTGTGCCCCAAGTGCAGGACCCGGCATTTGGCCTTGTTAAACCTCCTGCCGTTGGTCTCAGCCCAGCAGTCCAGCCTGTTCAGGTCCCTTTGCAGAGCCTCCCGACCCTCCAGCAGATCCACACTTTCACCCAGCTTGGTGTCATCTTCAAACTTGCTAAGAGATCACTCGATGCTTTCATCCAGGTCATTGATAAAGACTTTAGACAGGACTGGACCCAGGACTGAGCCCTGGGGAACCCCACTTGTCACTGGCCTCCAGCTGGATTTAACTCCATTTACCACCACCCTCTGGGCCCTGTCATTCAACCAGTTTTTCACCCAGGAGAGTGTGCGCCCATCCAGGCCAGAGGCCGACAGTTTCCGAAGCAGAATGCTACGAGAAACTCTATCAAAGGCTTTACTAAAGTCCAGGAAGACCACATCCACAGCCTTTCCCTCGTCCAAGAGTTTAGTCACTCGGTCTTAGAAGGTGATCAGATTACTCTGGCATGACCTGCCTTTCACGAACCCATGTTGACTGGGCCTGATCACCCGGTTCTCTTGCAAGTGCTTCTTGATAGCACTCGAGATCACCCGCTCCATGACTTTCTCCGGTACCGAGGTCAGGCTGACAGGCCTGTAGTTCCCCGGATCCTCCCTGTACACCTTCTTATAGATGGGCACGACATCAGCCAGCCTCCAGTCCAGCGGAACCTTCCCAGTCATCCAGGACTGTTGGAAGATGATGGAAAGGGGTTTGGCCAGCACATCCGCCAGTTCCCTCAAAACTCTTGGGTGGACTCCATCCGGCCCCATGGAGTTGTGGGCATCTATCTGGGCAAGCAAGTTTCTAACCACCTCCTCGCGGACCTTGGGAACCTCATACTTCTCTTCTAACCCCTGGGGTTGTGCACAGAGGGGACAATTTTCCTTACTGTTAAAGACTGAGGCAAAGTAGGCATTGAGCACTTCAGCCTTGTCTTCGTCCCCTGTTACTCTTGTTCCCTCTGCATCTACTAGGGACTGGAGATTCTCCCTAGCCCTCCTTTTGCTGTTGATGTATTTGTAGAAAGACTTTTTGTTGTCTTTCACAGACTTGGCCAATCGCATTTCTAGTTGGGCCTTAGCCCTCCTGACTTTTCCCCTGCACGTTCTCGCCTCCTCCCTATAGTCCACCCAGGATGCCTGCCCCTTCCTTCAGAGGCCGTAGACCCTCCTCTTCCTATTGATGTCTCTTCGGACCTCCATACTCAACCATGCTAGTTTCTTACCCCAATGGCTAATTTTCCGGAACTTGGGGACAGCTTTCTCCTGAGCTGCTAGGAGTTCCTTCTTGAAGAGCGCCCAGCCCTCATGGACACCTTTGCCCTCAAGGAGCGCCTCCCATGGGACTTTTCCCACCAGCCTTCTGAACAGTCCAAAGTCTGCTCTCTGAAAGTTGAGGGCGACTCTTCTGCTAACCTCCACCTTCTTCATCTCACCCTGCACCGAGAACTCTATCATCTCATGATCGCTTTGCCCCAAGCGTCCTCCAACCTTCACATCCCCCACCAGTCCTTCTCTGTTCGCAAACAGCAGGTCCAGGAGGGCACCGTCCCTTGTCGGTTCGCTCACCGGCTGTGTGAGGGAGTTGTCTTCCACACACTCCACGAACCTCCGGGACTGCTTCCTTTCTGCTGTATTATACTCCCAGCCTATATCTGGGAAATTGAAGTCTCCCACAAGGACTAGAGGTAGCGATCTTGAGACTACACTCAGTTGTTTGTAGAAGAGCTCATCAGCTGCTTCTTCTTGGCTGAATTAGCCACAGATTTGGGTGGCAATAAATAACCTGGGGTTTCTCTGCTGCTGGCAATGCACCCAGAAAGTCTGGGAAGAGCCCCACTGTGCCACCCCTTGCCGCTCGCCCCAGGGATTTGCTGGCCGTGGAGACCAGGGATGTCAGCAGCAGCTTCCATTTTCCCTCGTCCAAGAGTTTAGTCACTTGGTCATACAAGGTGATCAGATTACTCTGGCAAGACCTAACACTAACTCTAACCCTAACCCAAACCTAACACTAACACTAACCCTAACCCTAAACTTAACCCTATCCTAACCCTAACCCTAACACTATACGTAATGTTAAATCTAACCCTTACCCAAACCCTAACACTAGCTCTAAACCTAAAAGTAACTCTATCCCTAACCCTAACTCTAACCTCTAAACCTAATTTTAACCCTAACCCTAACCTTGACCCTAAACCGAATCCTAAACCTAACCCTTCCCCTAACCCTAACCCTAACCGTAACCCTAACCCTAACCCTAACACTAATTCCTAATCCTAACTCTAACACTAACACCTAACATTAACCCTAACCCCTGAACCTAAACTTAACACTAACCCTAACCCTAACCCTAATCCTAATTCTAACCCGAACCCTAAACCCAACCATAACCGTAACCCCTAACTCTAACCATAAAAAAACCACTAACCCTAACCCTAACATCCTAAGTCTATCCCTATCCCTAACCCTAATACAAACCCTAACCCTAAACATAACTCTTAACCCTAACCCTAACACTAACCCTAATAATAACCCTTTTTTAACAACTAAAGTATAATCCTAAACCTAAGCCTAACCCAAATTTCTAATCCAAAATGTAAGCTTAACCTGAAACTTAGTCCAAACACTAAACCTTGCCCTAAACAATAACCCAAAAAATAACACTGACCCTAATAAAAAAACTAACAGAAACCCCTAACCCCTAAACATAACAAGTATCCTGAACACATAAACAAAACACTTAACCATAACTGAAACCCTTATACTAATGGTGGGCCCACACTAAACCTAAACATAAATCTAACACTAACCCTAAATATAAACCTAACCCTAAACCTAAACCAAAAACTAACACTAAATCTAAACCATAACCCAACCATAACCCTAACACCTAACCCTACCCTAACACTATCCCTAACCCTAACCCAACCCTAAACCTAACCCTAACCCTAACCCTAACCCTAACCCATAAACATAACACTTAAAAATTACTCTAACCCTTGTCCTAATGGTGGGCCCACCCTAAACCTAAACATAAAGCTAACCCTAACCCTAACTTTAAACCCTAACCATAACCCTAACCCTAACCACTACCAGTAACCCTAACCCATAACTCTAACACAAACACTAATACTAACCCTAACACTTAACTCTAACCCGTAAATATAACCCTAATCATAACCCCAACCCTAACCCGAACCCTAACACTAACCCTAAATATAACCCTAAAACTAAACATAACACTAACCCTAACCCTAAAACTTACCTTAAACCTAAACCCTAAATTGAACCCAAACCCTAATCCTAACCCTAACCTTAATCTAAATGACTTTAAGCATAATGGCCTAAACCTAAACCTAACCCTAACCCTAGAGGAAAACTAACCCTAAACCTAACACTAAAACTTGCCCCAATCACTAACCCTAACCCTAACACAAACCCTAATACAAACACTAATAAAAACCCTAACCCCTAATCCTAATCCCTAAAACTGACCAATAAACTTTACACTTAAACATAACTCTAACCCTTATCCTAATGGTGGGCCCTCCCTAAACCTAAACATATCCCTAACAAAACACCTAACCCTAACCAAACCCTAAACCTAACCATAACCATAACTCTAACACTAACCCTAATGACCCTACCCCTATCCTTAAACCTAACCTTAACCCCTAAACCTAACACTAACTCTTAACCTGACCCTAAACCCTAACATTAACACTTACTCTAACACTACACCTAACCATAACCCCTAACCCTAAACCTAACCCTAACCCGAAACGTAGCCCAAGCCTAACCCTAATCCTAACCATATCCTTAACCCCTAACCACAACCCTAATCATAACCCGAACCCTAAACCTAACCCTAACTCTAACCATAAACCTAACCCTAACCATAAACCTAACCCTAACCCTAACCCTAAACCTAATGACTCTAACTCTAACCCTAATCGTAACCTTACCCTAATCCTAAAGCCCTAACCCTAACCCCAAAACTAACCCTAATCCTAACACTTTTTCTACAACTAAAGTCTAATCCTACATTTTACCTTAATCTCTAACTCAAAAACTAACCCCACCCTGAAAATTAATCCTTACACTAAAACTTGCCATAAACACTAAACCCAACACTAACACTAATCCTAATCCAAACACTAACACAAAACCATAACTGTTAACCCTAACCACTAACCCTAATCCATAAACATAACACTTAAAAATAACTCTAACCCTTATCCTAATGGTGGGCCCACCCTAAACCAAAACATAAATCTAACCCTTACCCTAACACTGACCCTAACCCTAAATCCTAACCCTAACACTAACATTAAACCTAATCCTAACCCCCAACCCTAACACAAACCCTAACCATAACCCTAACCCAAATGACCCTAAGCCTAATGGCCTAAACCTAACACTAACCCTAAACATAATATCACAATTACCCTAATCCGAAACATACACTAGCCCTAACCCAAACCCTAACCCTAACACTTACCCATAAACCTAACCCTGACACTAAGCCTAAACATACCGCTAACCTTAACACTAACACTAACCCTAACACCAACAGTTAACTCTAACCCTAACCCTAATCCAAACCCTAACCTAACCCTAACCATAATCCAAATGAACATAATCTTAAAGGAGTAAATCTAATCCTAACCCCAAAGGCACACTAACCCTAACCCTAAACTAAAACCTTATTTTAATTATGGACAAACCTTAACACTAAATCTAACCATAACACTAACCCCCTAACCCTATCCCTAATCCAAATTCAAACCCTAACACTAACACAAACCATAACCTTAAACATAACTCTTAACCCTAACCCTAACACTAACCCTAATCCTTACCCTTATGCTACAACTAAAGTCTAATCCTAAACCTAAACCTAACCTTAATCTCTAACTCAAAAACTAAGCCTAACCTGAAACTTAATCCTAAACCTTGCCATGAACATTAAACACAACTCTAACAAAAATCCTAATCCAAACACTAACACAAGATCCTAACCTTTAACCCTAACACCTAACCCTAAAAATAACCCTAACCCTATCCCCTAACCCTAAACTTAACCCTAACTATAACACTAAACATAACTCCTAACCCTAGCACAAACCCTAACTCTAACCCTAAACATAACCCTAACAATAACCCTAACTCTAAACCTTAACTTAACCCTAACCCTAACCATAACCCTAACCCAAATGAACCTAAGCTTAAAGGCCTAACACTAACCCTAACCCTAATGGCACAATAACCCTAACCCGAAACTCACACTAGCCCTAACCCTAACCCTAGCTCCTAACTTTAACCATAACCCTAACCCTAACAATAACCCTAACGCTAAACCTAATCCGAAAACTAACCCTAACCCTAACACTCTAACCATTAATCCTAAAACTAGCACAAACACCTAACCCTAAAACTAAACTTTACCATAATACTAAACATAACCATAACCATAATCCTAACCCTAACACCTTACTCTAACTACTAACCCTTACAGTAACCAACCCCAACCCTAACCCTAACACTAACCCTAACCCCTAACCCCAACCATAACACTAAGCCTTACCCTAAACCTAACACTAACCCTCACCAATAACCCTAACCCTAACCAAACCCTAACCCTAACTCTAACCCTAAACCTAAACCTAACCCTAATCCCTACCACTAACCCTAACCCTAACAATAATCCTAACACTAGTGAGCCTAAACCTAACACTAACCTAACCACTAACCTTAAATCTAACTCTAACCCTAACCCTAAACCTAACCACTAACCTTAAATCTAACTCTAACCCTAACCCTAAACTTAACGCTAACCCTAACCATAACCCTAATAATCATAAACCTAACCCTAACACTAATACTAACCTTAACCCCCTAACTCTATCCCTAAACCTAACCCTTACACTACCCCTAACCCCTGACCCTAAACTTAACCAAAACACTAACCTTAACCCTAACCCTAACTCTACCCCTAACCCAAGAACTAATCTTTAACGTAAACTTAACATAAACCCTAACTCTAACCACTAACCCTAACCCCTAAACTTAACCCTAACCAGAATCCTAACCCTAACCCTAAACATAACTCTTAACCCTAACCCTAATCCAATCCCTGATTCTACAACTAAAGTCTGATTCTACAACTAAAATCTAATCCTACACCTAAATCTAACCTTAATTTCTAACTAAAAAAAATGCTTAACCTGAAACTAAATCCTATCCCTAAACCTTGCCCTAGACACTAAACCCAAAAATAACACTAACCCTAATCCAAACACCTACACAAAACATTAACCCATAACCCTAACCCATAAATATAGCACTTAACCATAACTCTAACCCTTATCCTAATGGTAGGCCCACCCTAAACCTAAACATAAATTTAACCCTAACCCTAACCCAACTGACCCTAAGTCTAATGGCCTAACCTTAACCCTAACCCTAACACTAATGGCACACTAATAATAACCCAAACCTAAACGTAACCCTAACTCTAAATCTAAAATTAAGACTAACCATAACCACCTAAACCTAACCCTATCCTTAATCCTAATCCAAACCCTAAATCTAAGCCTAACCACTCCTCTAACCCTAACCCTAACCATAAAAACCCTAAACCTTACCCTAATCAAAACACCAATACACACCCCCTAAACATAACTCTATCCCTATCCCTAATTCAAATCCTAACCCTAAACATAATGCTTAACCCTAACACTAACACTAACCCTAATCCTAACCCTTATTCTACAACTAAAGTCTAATCCAAAACCTAAACCTAACCTTAATCTCTAACATGAAAAATAAGCCTAACCTTAAACTTAATGCTAGCCCCAAACCTTGCCCTAAACACTAACATCAACACTAACACTAACCCTAATCCAAACACTATAACAAAACAAAAACTCCTAAACCTAACACCTAACCCTAACCCATAAACATAATACTTAACTGTAATTATAAACATTATCCTAAGAGTGCACCCACCATAACCCTAAAGATAAATGTAACCCTAAACCTAACCCTAACCTTAACTTTAACCCTAAACCCTACCCTAACACTAACACTTATCCTAACCCCTAACCTTAACACTAACCCTAACCATAACCCTAACATTAAGCCTAATCCTAAACCAACACTAACACTAACACTTATCCTAACACCTAACAATAACAATATCCCTAACCCTAACACTAACACCTAAATCTAACCATTAACCCTAACCCTAACCCTAACACTGACCCAACCCTAAGCGTAAACCTAACCCTAAACCTAACCCTAACCCTAAACCTAACCCTAACCCTAACCCTAACCCTAACCCTAACCTTAACAAACCTAACCCTATCAATAACCCCTAACCCTAAGACTAACCTTAACCCTAACCATAACACCAACCCTAACCCAAATGACCCTAAGCTTAATGGCCTAACCCTAATCCTAGTGGCACACTAACCCTATCCCAACCCTAACCATAACACTAACCCTAACTCTAACCATAACACTAACACTTACCCCCTAACCATATCCCTAACACTAATCCAAACCCTAACCCTAAATATAACTCTTAACCCTAACCCTAATACTAACACTAATCCTAACCCTTATTCTACAATTAAAGCCTAATCCTAAACTTAAACCTAACCTTAATCTCTAACACAAAAAATAAGCCAAACCTGAAACTTGATCCTAGCCCTAAACCTTACACTAAAAACTAACCCTAACACTAAAAATAACCCTAATCCAAACACTAACACAAAACCCTAACTCCTAACCATAACCCCTAACCCTAACCCAACAAACATAATATTTAACTATAATTCTAACCCTTATCCTAATGGTGAGCCCACCCTAAGACTAAACAAAATCTAAACCTAACCCTAAACCTAACACTAAACCTAACTTTAACCCTAAACCTAAACCTAAAATTAACACTAACCCTAAACCCAAACCCTAACCCTAAACCTAACCTAACCATAACCCTAAGACTAAATCTAACCCTAAACCAACCCTAATCCTAACCCTAACCCTAAACCTAACACAAACCCTAACACCTAACTATAACCTTTAACCCTAACCCTAACCCTGACACAACACTAACCGTAACCATAACCCTAAACCTAACGACCCTAACCCTAAACCTAACCGTAACCATATCCCTAACGCTAAACCTAACCATAACCATATGCCTAACCCAACCCCAACCCAAACCCGAACACTAACACCTACCCTAACACTAACCCTATCCCTAACACTAACCCTAACCCTAATGCTAACAATGACCCTAACACTAACACCTAACTCTAACCTCTAACCCTAATCCTAACCCAAACTTAACTCTAATCCTAACCGTAACCCTTACCCTTAACCCTAAACCCAAACCTAACACTAACCTTACCCTTAACCCTAACACTGTGACCTTAACAATAACATTTACTCTAACCCTAAATATAACCCTAAAACCTAACCCTAAAATTAACACTAACCCTAACCCTAAACCTTAACCTAACCCTAACCCTAACCATAACCCTAACCCAAATGAACCTAAGCTTAATGGCCTAACACTAACCCTAACCCTAATGGCACACTTACCCTAACCCGAAACCTAACACCAGCCCTAACCCTAACCCTAACCCTAACACTTACCCTGACACTAAACCTAAACTTAACCCTAACGCTAACCCTAACCATAACCCTAAACCTAACCCTAACCCCTAACTTTAGCCATAACCCTAACCCTAACAATAACTATAACCTCCAAACCTTAATCATATCCCTAACCCCATTCCAAAACCTAACGCTAAACATAACTCTTAACCCTAACCCTAACACTGACCCTAATGCTAAAACTTATTCTACAACTAAAGTCTAATCCTAAACCTAAACCTAACCTTAATCTGTAACTCAAAAACTAAGCCTAACATGAAACGTAAGCCTAAATCTAAACCTTGCCCTAAACACTAAACACTACACTACACTAACCTTAATCCAAACACTAACACAAAACCCTAACCCTTAACCCAAACACCTAACCATAAACCATACACATAACAATTAAACCATAACTCTAACCCTTATCCTAATGGTGGACCCTAAACCTAAACATATATCTAACCATAACCCTAACCATAAACTTAAATCTAATCCTAACCCAAATGACGTAAAGATTAATGGCGTAACCCTAACCCTAACGCTAATGGCACGTAACGCTAACCCAACCCTAAACATAACCCTAACCCTAACACTAACCCTAAATCTAACCCTTATTCTACAACTAAAATCTAAACCTAAACATAACCTTAATCTCTAACCCAAAACCTAAGGTTAATCTGAAACTTAATCCTAACCGTAAACCTTGCCTAAACACTAACCCCAACACTAACACAAACCCTTATCCAAACACTAACACAAAACCCTAACCCCTAACCCTAACCCCCAAACCCTAACCCATAAACATTGCACTTAAGCATAAGTCTAAACCTTATCCTAATAGTGGGCCCACCCTAAACCTAAACATAAATCTAACCCTAACCCTAACCCTAACCCAACATTAACCCTAACACTAAACCTAAACCATAACCCTAACACTAACCTTAAACCTAAATCATAACCTTAACATTAACATTAACCCTAAACCTTAACATTAACATTAACCCTAAACCTTAACATTAATATTAACCCTAACCCCTGACTATAACTCTAACCCTAACCCTAAACGTAACCCAGCCCTAACCCTAACACTAACAATAACACTAACCCTAACCCTAAACCTAACCCAACCCTAACCCTAACACTAATGCCTAACACTAATCCTAAACCTAACTCTAACCCAAACCTAACCCTAACCCTAAACCTATCCCTAACTATAATCCAAACCCTCACTCTGAACATAACTCTTAACCCTAACCCTAACACTAACCCTAATCCTAACCCTTATTCTAAAACTAAAGTCTAATCCTAAACGTAACATTAATCTTAAACTCAAAAACTAAGCCTAACCTGAAACTTAATCCGAACCCTAAAACTTGCCCTAAACACTACTCCTAACACTAAAACTAATCGTAATCCAAACACTAACACAAAACCCTAACTACTTACCCTAACACCTAACCTAACCCATAAACATAACACTTAACCATAACACTAACACTTATCCTAATGGTGGGCCCATCCTAAACCTAAATATAAATCTAATCCTAACCCTAATCCTAACCCTAACCCTAACCCTAACCCTAACCCTAACCCTAACCCTAACCCTAACCCTAACCCTAACCATAACACAAATGACCCTATGCCTAACCCGAACACTAACCCTAAACCTAACCCTAACCCTTACCGTAACCCTAACCCTAACCCTTACCTCTAACTATAACCCTGAACTTAAATCTAAACTTAACCCTAATCTTAACCATAATCCTAATCCCCTAAACCTAACCCTATCCCTAACTCTAATCCAAACCCTAACCCTAAACATAACTCTTAAACCTAACCCTAAAAATAACCCTAATCCTAACCCTTATTCTACAACTAAAGTCCAATCCTAAACCTAAAACTATCCTTAACCTCTAACACAAAAACTAAGTCTAATCTGAAACTTAATCCAAATCCTAAGCCTTGCCCTAAACACTAACCCCAAATCTAACACTAATACAAACACTAACACAAAACCATAACCCCTAACACTAACCCCTAACCCTAACCCATAAACATAACATTCACCATAACTCTAACACTTATCCTAATCGTGGGCCCACACTAATCCGAAACATAAATCTAATCCTTACCCTAACACTAACCCAAATGGCCCTAACACTAATTGCCTAACCCTAAAGGGACACTAAACCTAACCCTAAAACTAACCCTTATTTTAATATTGGACCGACCCTAACCATAAACATGACACTAACCCTAAACCCCTAATCCTAAACCTATACCTAACCCTAACACTAACCCTAAACCTAACGCAATACAAACCCTAACACTAACCCTAACCCGAATCCTAAATCTAGCCATAAACCTAACCTAAAACTAACCCTAACTCTAACCCCTAACCCTAAAACCTAACCCCTAATATTAACACTAACCCTTACCCTTACCCTAACAGTAACCCTATACCTAACCCCTAACGCTAACCATAACACTATCCATAACCCCTAACACTAACGCTAACATTAAACCTAAACATAACCCTAACACTCACCCTAATCATAACAACTAACCCTAACCGTAACACTAACCCTAACTCCTACACTTAACCCTAACCTTAACTTTAAATCTAACCCTTACCCTAAATCTACCCCTAACCCATAACCCTACCCACAACCTTAACCATGACCTTAACCCTATCACTAACACTAACCCTAATCGTAACACCCTAAGAAGTCTGCGGACAATTAAGCAAAAATCGAGGTAAAATCGTAAGAAATGTTGTGGCAATTACTTAAAACTGGAGGACAATTACCCCACATTTGGGGATAATTAGAGAAAGTCTGGGACATCTGCACAAAATTTGAGGAAAATTACAAGATATTTGGGGACAGTTACTCAAAATTCTGAGACAACTCCCATAAACTCGGGCGCACTTACCCTCAACCCGGGGACTATTACAAGAGGATTTGGGAAAATTACTCAAAATCTGGAGGCAATTTCCCAAGACTTTGGGACAATTTCTCAAATTTTGTGGCAAATTACCCAACATTTTGCCGACAATTACCACAAATTTTTGGCCACGATTACCTGAAATATGGAGAGAATTACACAAATTGTGGCAAAATTACCCCAAATTTGGAGGCAGTTACCCCAAATTTCATAAGGTTGATTCAAAATCTGGTGACAATTACGCAAAATGCGTGGCAAACTACAAGAATTTTAGGGACAATTACCCAACAGTGGGAGACGGTTGCCCAACATTTTGAGGGAATGCTCCGCATTTTGCGGCAGTTACCAAACCTATGAGCACAATTACTCTAAATTTCAGGAAAGTGACCCTAATTTGGGGACAATGATACAAAATTCGATGAAAAAGATAAGAAATCTTGTGAAAATGACTCAAAATTTGGTGACAGTTACCCCCAATCCGGCGACAGTTAACAAAATTTGGAGAAAATGTCCATCGTTTTGAGATAGCTCCTCAAAACTGGGGGGGCAATTACCCGAAGTTTGTGGATAATTTCCCGAAATTTGGAGACAGTTACCGAAAATTTGAGGAGGATTTCCCAAAATTGGGAGAGAATTACTCACAATTTGGGGGCAATTACCCCAAATTTGGAGAGAATGACTCAAAATTTGGGAAAAAGTACTCAAAATTTGGTGACAATTACCCAACAAGGGGGGGACAATTACTAAAAATGTGAGCAAACTTACCAAAAATTTTGAGGCAATAACCCCAAATCGGGTGAAAATTATCTGACATTTGGGGAAAATTATCCACCATTTGGGGACAAATACACCAAATTTGAGGAAAATTATTAGACATGTTGGGCCAGTTACCCAAAATCTGGAGACAATTACTCAGGATTTGGGGACAATTACCCAAATTTGGAGACAATTGCTGAAATTTGGGAAAACGACAGAACATTTGGGGACAATTACTAAAAACTGGGGCAAAATGATCCCCTATTAAGGGACAATTTCCCCAACATTTGTCGAAAAGGACACACCGTTTGGAGACAATTACGCCAAAATTGGAGACAATTACTTAGAATTTGGGGTCAATTACCCAACGTTTGGTGACAATTTCCCTCCGTAGGAACACAACTATCAAAACTGTAGAAACAAATACACGAAACTTGTGGAAGATTTTAATGACTTGAATCACCATTGCCCATAACGTTGAGACAAGTTAGAAGACAATTACTCAAAATTTGGTTACAGTTACCGAGAATTTGGGACAATTACACAAATTTTCGGGAAAATGACACAAAATTTGTGGTAAGATACACACAATCTTGAGACAATGCCTAAGAATTTGGTAAAACGCCTCAACAATTTGCGACGATTATTACAAATCTGGGGCTAATGACTCAAAACCTGGCGGGCGACGATTATTAGAAGTTTTTAGGCAGTTATTTCAAATTTGTGCACAATTACTGAAAACTTGGGAGCAATTACCCCATGTTTGGAGGAAATTACTTACAATCTGGGGACAATTACCCAAATTTGGGGACAATTACCCCAAAAGTGGAGACAACACCCTAACCCTAACCATAAAACACTAACCCGAAACCCAACTCCAATTTTTGGACACTTACCCAAAATCTGGAGATAATTCCTCAAAGTTTGTGGACAATTGCGTAAAATTGGAGGACAATTACCCAAGAGTTTGAGACAATTACCCCAAACTGGGAGACAATTGCCCAACATTTGGAGAACATGACTCAAAATAGTCTGACATTTACCTCGATTTGGGGGAAATTACCCAGGGTTTGGAGAAAATGATGCAAGATTTGGGGACAATTACACAAAATTGGTGGAATATTACACCTGATTTTGAGACGACTGTCCAGATTTAGCTGGCAAATACCCCAAATCTGCAGACATTTACTCTAAACTTGAGGAAAATTACCCGAGACTGGGGACAATTATACAAAAATCGAGGTAAAATCGTAAGAAATGTTGTGGCAATTACTTAAAATTGGAGGACAATTACCCCACATTTGGGGATAATTAGAGAAAGTCTGGGACATCTGCACAAAATTGGAGGAAAATGACAAGATATTTGGGGACAGTTGCTCAAAATTCTGAGACAACTCCCATAAACTCGGGCACACTTACCCTCAACCCGGGGACTATTACAAGAGGATTTGGGAAAATTACTTAAAATTTGGAGGCAATTTCCCAAGACTTTGGGACAATTTCTCAAAATTTGTGGCAAATTACCCAACATTTTGCTGACAATTAACACAAATTTTTGGCCACGATTACCTGAAATATGGAGAGATTTACACAAATTGTGGCAAAATTACCCCAAATTTGGAGGCAGTTACCCCAAATTTCATAAGGATTATTCAAAATCTGGTGACAATTACGCAAAATGCGTGGCAAACTACAAGAATTTTAGTGACAATTACCCAACAGTGGGAGACGGTTGCCCAACATTTTGAGAGAATGCTCCACATTTTGCGGCCGTTACCAAACCTATGAGCACAATTACTCTAAATTCAGGAAAGTGACCCTAATTTTGGGACAATTGTACAAAATTCGATGAAAACGATAAGAAATCTTGTGAAAATGACTCAAAATTTGGTGACAGTTACCCCCAATCCGGCGAAAATTAACGAAATTTGGAGAAAACGTCCATCATTTTGAGATAGCTCCTCAAAAATGGGTGGGCAATTACCCGAAGTTTGCGGATAATTTCCCGAAATTTGGAGACAGTTACCGAAAATTTGAGGAGGATTACCCAAAATTGGGAGAGAATGACTCAACATTTGAGGGCAATTACCCCAAATTTGGAGAGAATGACTCAAAATTTGTGAAAAAGTACTCAAAATTTGTTGACAATTACTCAACCAGGGGGTTACAATTACTAAAAATGTGGGCAAACTTACCAAAAATTTTGAGGCAATAACCCCAAATCGGGTGAAAATTATGCGACATTTGGGGACAATTATCCACCATTTGGGGACAAATACACCAAATTTGAGGAAAATTATTAGACATGTTGGGCCAGTTACCCAAAATTTGGAGACAGTTACTCAGGATTTGGGGACAATTACCCAAATTTGGAGACAATTGCTGAAATTTGGGAAAACGGCAGAAAATTTGGGGACAATTACTAAAAATTGGGGCAAAATGACCCCCTATTTAGGGACAATTTCCCAACATTTGTCGAAAACGACACACCGTTTGGAGACAATTACACCAAAATTGGAGACAATTACTTAGAATTTGGGGTCAATTACCCAACGTTTGGTGACAATTTCCCTCCGTAGGAACACAACTATCAAAACTGTAGAAACAAATACACGAAACTTGTGGAAGATTTTAATGACTTGAATCACCATTGCCCATAACGTTGAGACAAGTTAGAAGACAATTACTCCAAATTTGGTTACAGTTACCGAGAATTTGGGACAATTACACAAATTTTCGGGAAAATGACACAAAATTTGTGGTAAGATACACACAATTTTGAGACAATGCCTAAGAATTTGGCAAAACGCCTCAACAATTTGCGACGATTATTACAAATCTGGGGCTAATGACTCAAAACCTGACGGGCGACGATTACTAAAAGTTTTTAGGCAGGTATTTCAAATTTGTGCACAATTACTGAAAACTTGGGAGTAATGACCCCATGTTTGGAGGAAATGACTTAAAATCTGGGGACAATTACCCAAATTTGGGGACAATTACCCCAAAAGTGGAGACAACACCCTAACCCTAACCATAAAACACTAACCCCAAACCCAACTCCAATTTTTGGACACTTACCCAAAATCTGGAGGGAATTCCTCAAAGTTTGTGGACAATTGCGTAAAATTGGAGGACAATTCCCCAAGAGTTTGAGACAATTACCCCAAACTGGGAGACAATTGCCCAACATTTGGAGAACATGACTCAAAATAGTCTGACATTTACCTCGATTTGGGGGAAATTACCCAGGGTTTGGAGAAAATGATGCAAGATTTGGGGACAATTACACAAAATTGGTGGAAAATTACGCCTGATTTTGAGACGACTGTCCAGATTTTGCTGGCAAATACCCCAAATGTGCAGACATTTACTCTAAACTTGAGGAAAATTACCCGAGACTGGGGACAATTCTACAAAAATCGAGGTAAAATCGTAAGAAATGTTGTGGCAATTACTTAAAATTGGAGGACAATTACCCCACATTTGGGGATAATTAGAGAAAGTCTGGGACATCTGCACAAAATTTGAGGAAAATTACAAGATATTTGAGGACAGTTACTCAAAATTCTGAGACAACTCCCATAAACTCGGGCGCACTTACCCTCAACCCGGAGACTATTACAAGAGGATTTGGGAAAATTACTCAAAATTTGGAGGCAATTTCCCAAGACTTTGGGACAATTTCTCAAAAGTTGTGGCAAATTACCCAACATTTTGCTGACAATTACCACAAATTTTGGCCACGATTACCTGAAATATGGAGAGAATTACACAGATTGTGGCAAAATTACCCCAAATTTGGAGGCAGTTACCCCAAATTTCATAAGGTTGATTCAAAATCTGGTGACAATTACACAAAATGCGTGGCAAACTACAAGAATTTTAGGGACAACTACCCAACAGTGGGAGACGGTTGCCCAACATTTTGAGAGAATGCTCCACATTTTGCGGCAGTTACCAAACCTATGAGCACAATTACTCTAAATTTCAGGAAAGTGACCCTAATTTGGGGACAATGATGCAAAATTCGATGAAAAAGATAAGAAATCTTGTGAAAATGACTCAAAATTTGGTGACAGTTACCCCAAATCCGGGGACAATTAACAAAATTTGGAGAAAATGTCCATCGTTTTGAGATAGCGCCTCAAACCTGGCGAGGGCAATTACCCGAAATTTGCGGATAATTTCCCGAAATTTGGAGACAGTTACCAAAAATTGGAGGAGGATTACCCAAAATTGGGAGAGAATTACTCAACATTTGAGGGCAATTACCCCAAATTTGGAGAGAATGACTCTAAATTTGGGAAAAAATACTCAAAATTTGGTGACAATTACCCAACAAGGGGGGGACAATTACGAAAAATGTGAGCAAACTTACTTAAAAATTGAGGCAATAACCCCAAATCGGGTAAAAATTATCTGACATTTGGGGACAATTATCCACCATTTGGGGACAAATACACCAAATTTGAGGAAAATTATTAGACATGTTGGGCCAGTTACCCAAAATTTGGAGACAGTTACTCAGGATTTGGGGACAATGACCCAAATTTGGAGACAATTGCTGAAATTTGGGAAAACGACAGAAAATTTGGGGACAATTACTAAAAATTGGGGCAAAATGACACCCTATTAAGGGACAATTTCCCAACATTTGTCGAAAACGACACACCGTTTGGAGATAATTACGCAAAAATTGGAGACAATTACTTAGAATTTGGGGTCAATTACCCAACGTTGGTGACAATTTCCCTCCGTAGGAACACAACTATCAAAACTGAAGAGACAAATACACGAAACTTGTGGAAGATTTTAAAGACTTGAATCACCATTGCCCATAACTTTGAGACAAATTAGAAGACAATTACTCAAAATTTGGTTACAGTTACCGAGAATTTGGGACAATTACACAAATTTTTGGGAAAATGACACAAAATTTGTGGGAAGATACACACAATTTTGAGACAATGGCTAAGAATTTGGCAAAACGCCTCAACAAATTGCGACGATTATTACAAATCTGGGGTTGATGACTGAAAACCTGGCGGGCAACGATTACTAGAAGTTTTTAGGCAGTTATTTCAAATTTGTGCACAATTACTGAGTAATTGGGGAGTAATGACCCCAAGTTTGGAGGAAATGACTTAAAATCTGGGGAAAATTACCCAAATTTGGGGACAATTACCCCAAATGTGGAGACAACACCCTAACCCTAACCATAAAACACTAACCCCAAACCCAACTCCAATTTTTGGACACTTACCCAAAATCTGGAGATAATTCCTCAAAGTTTGTGGACAATTGCGTAAAATTGGAGGACAATTACCCAAGAGTTTGAGACAATTACCCCAAACTGGGAGACAATTGCCCAACATTTGGAGAAGATTACTCAAAATAGTCTGACATTTACCTCAATTTGGGGGAAATTACCCAGGGTTTGGAGAAAATGATGCAAGATTTGGGGAAAATTACACAGAATTGGTGGAAAATTACGCCTGATTTTGAGACGACTGTCCAGATTTTGCTGGCAAATACCCCAAATGTGCAGACATTTACTCTAAACTTGAGGAAAATTACCCGAGACTGGGGACAATTATACAAAAATCGAGGTAAAATCGTAAGAAATGTTGTGGCAATTACTTAAAATTGGAGGACAATTACCCCACATTTGGGGATAATTAGAGAAAGTCTGGGACATCTGCACAAAATTTGAGGAAAATTACAAGATATTTGAGGACAGTTACTCAAAATTCTGAGACAACTCCCATAAACTCGGGCGCACTTACCCTCAACCCGGAGACTATTACAAGAGGATTTGGGAAAATTACTCAAAATTTGGAGGCAATTTCCCAAGACTTTGGGACAATTTCTCAAAAGTTGTGGCAAATTACCCAACATTTTGCTGACAATTACCACAAATTTTGGCCACGATTACCTGAAATATGGAGAGAATTACACAGATTGTGGCAAAATTACCCCAAATCTGGAGGCAGTTACCCCAAATTTCATAAGGATTATTCAAAATCTGGTGACAATTACACAAAATGCGTGGCAAACTACAAGAATTTTAGGGACAACTACCCAACAGTGGGAGACGGTTGCCCAACATTTTGAGAGAATGCTCCACATTTTGCGGCAGTTACCAAACCTATGAGCACAATTACTCTAAATTTCAGGAAAGTGACCCTAATTTGGGGACAATGATGCAAAATTCGATGAAAAAGATAAGAAATCTTGTGAAAATGACTCAAAATTTGGTGACAGTTACCCCAAATCCGGGGACAATTAACAAAATTTGGAGAAAATGTCCATCGTTTTGAGATAGCGCCTCAAACCTGGCGAGGGCAATTACCCGAAATTTGCGGATAATTTCCCGAAATTTGGAGACAGTTACCAAAAATTGGAGGAGGATTACCCAAAATTGGGAGAGAATTACTCAACATTTGAGGGCAATTACCCCAAATTTGGAGAGAATGACTCTAAATTTGGGAAAAAATACTCAAAATTTGGTGACAATTACCCAACAAGGGGGGGACAATTACGAAAAATGTGAGCAAACTTACTTAAAAATTGAGGCAATAACCCCAAATCGGGTAAAAATTATCTGACATTTGGGGACAATTATCCACCATTTGGGGACAAATACACCAAAATTTGAGGAAAATTATTAGACATGTTGGGCCAGTTACCCAAAATTTGGAGACAGTTACTCAGGATTTGGGGACAATGACCCAAAATTT